>JAGXJF010003230.1:0-15205 GCA_019208055.1 Stipa capillata | reverse complement strand
GTTATGCGTTTGATAGATGCGTGGACGGCAATCAGTGTTCAGGAGCAAGAAGTTGTAAATGTACACAGCAACCATAGAGGTTTCCATTTCACATGCTCTTTATGCAGTATAAAACAGAAATTGTATGAATAAGCTTACAAAGCTTCAGAAACAAAATTTCCTTATTGAAAGAAAGAGTTGACTGCGGCCAACCGGGCCATCTTTACTGTTGGGCCTCCGGCTCCTTTTTCCCTAGATACCTGTAAAATCCAAACTAAGAGATCAATCTCTTTGTTATTGCATTAACTTCAGTATTACCATCATGTAATCGAAGAAAGGAATATCATCAATATGACACAAATAGATGAGAGAAAAAGATATAACAGACAATCGTGTTTTTGATAATTTTTGGGCACTGTGCAACTATGGTAGCAACAAATTCACTGCAGAAATCTTACCCCTGAGCCCTAGCACAGCGAGATAAATGATAGAGCTGAACACTTTCGTTGGAGGCATGGCATGCCAGAAGCAAGTAGTTCCGGGGTTGTACCATCCATGCAAACCTCATAAAAAGTCCAGAATACACACACATGGCTGCATAAAAACATAAGGATTACTGATAATTTGAGATGTACTCATGACATAGGGATTGTGATTTGTGAGTCAAATCCCCAAATATATGACCTACCTGCTGTCATATTGCCAGATATCATTTCAGGAGGCTTGTTCAAGTCAACCAAACCCTGGAAGCAAAGCAAAAGTTAAGAGGGAATACTCAATTAAAGTGTATGGAAAGGAAATTAAGGAGAGGTAAAACAAAGGCATAACTGAAGAAGGGTACTAAATGACATGGTTTATGAATTTCCATGAGAGAGATTTTGCTAGAAATCTTATTTCTTTCCAATGATAATAAATAATAGGATAACAAAGAATTCTGAGGTGGTTTATATCATCAGCATTCAACTGTAATGCATGTTAGGCCCATATATCATTGTTAAATAGTTCAGGTCGACAACTGTCCCAGGATTTTTGTGCCAATTTGACAATCTCAGAGATATACACTCACACACAATAAAGGTATTGCATGCTTGTGCAATTAGACTATGCTACCCTGATACTTAGCAGAACTGCCGTACACGCATCAAATACGCGTATCGGGGAATTTTGATTTCAAAAGAAATAAAATACATCCCAATACTCCATGATACTTCCAAAGCCAAAACCCCTTCAATGAAAGCCTGCGAGAATCTCAAATAAAATTCACAAACTAAAACCTAGCAAACGATCTTCTCATCCTCTAAGCTGGTTGTTCAATGTTACAGTACAAAGTAATTTATTGATTTAGTGATCTCTGATTTGTTCAATGTCCATTTACTATGTTACTGTCATGCCCATAAGAAGTTAAGAGCAGTACTGTCTGGAATCTTTGCATTCCACCTTGTATACATGTTTTCTTGTGGTTAATGGCTAAAAATAATCTTCTGACAAGAGACAACTTGAGCAAGAGAAAGGAAGTCAGTGATAAGAGCTGCCTCCTTTGTGCTGAACTTGAATCAGTTCACCACCTGTTCTTTGCTTGTGTGGTGGCTGGTCAAGTTGAGTTCATCTCTGAACTTTTTGATAAAAATCTTGGTCAGAAAATTATAGCAAGGTGGTCGATTACTCGATTTAGTGATAAGACACATCATGTGATGAACATAGTTTGTGCAGCGGTCTGCTGGTGCTTGTGGAAACTAAGAAACTCTTGTCACTTTCAGGGCATGCTGTGGACAAGTATGAAGATAGTCCGGACGAATCTGGCTGGAATTCTGTGGCAATGGCGGCCTCTCTGCAAGGATACGCTGTGGCCAATGATGAATACGTTGCTTGCTTAGAGACCAAACTGAAGGAGTTGCTCTGGACTGCCTGGATTTGAAGATCGACATGGGAAGTCTGCTGGGTGGCATGATCTGAATGTGCTCAGCAACAAAACTCCCCAGCCGACAAGAATGAGTATCGTGTTACACCAATGTGGGCTTTTCTTTCATTCTCTAGCTCGGGTGTAATCCGTAGACTCAACGAATGGCTTACTCTTTTTCTGTTTTGTTCTCCCCAGGAAGGCATTCCTCTCCCACATACCAGTAACCATCAAATGGTGACTTTGGTTTCGCTGGTTGCAATGGAGCTGGGGGTATGCCCTTTTGATCAGAAAGAAGTTAAGAGCAGTACCTATTTGACATTTAGTGATCTCAGTATAAGTTTAGGAATGGCAATAAGAAGCTCGCAATCTTCTCATCCCCTAATATTGTCTATAAGATGCATTTTTAAAATCAAAATACATATATACTCAACATATCACCGCATCGTTGTTTTTGGAAAATGCCGTGTCGTTGTACCTGTATCATGTGTCAGGGCATCATATTTAACACTAATATATTATTAACCAGCAGACAAGATTTTACAGTGCAATAGAATGCCTATCAACTTTGTTGCCAGCCGGTTTTGCCCGATCCATCTGAAAAGTTAAGCTCCACAAACAATTGGCAACCACTCCAAAAGACTCCTAAATCAAGATGTATCATGTAACAACATCAAAGATTCTAGGTATTACATTAACCCAAAGTGCTCTTCTGTGCAGTGGATGCAAAATCACATGACTATTGTCAAATAAAATTGGTCCCTTATCTCTTTCATTAGCAACCAGCAGTACTCTGCCCCAAACAACCTACAAAAACGGCTTCTTTGTAAAAGGTTGATTAATTTACATTCACAACCTCCAAACCTTGCTCCTGAGGTGGCTGGGAAATTCCATTATCTATGATACTAAGAGCATCTCCAACCGGTGCTCTATCTGCTTCCCTATCCCAAAAGTTAGGTAAAACAGCCAAAATGAGCCCTCCAACGGAGTCCCTATCTCCTTCCCTATCCCAAATGAATCCTTATCCGCGCCCTCTCGTTCCCCATTTCTGAGGACTCCTCTTCGCTCCGCATCGCTCAACTGTCGGTGTCCTCCTTATTCGTCCCGCCTCCCGCGTCTGCTCGGACTTCGTCGCGCCGCTCGGATTTTGCCGCTGCCGCTCGGTTTTGCTGTCGCGCCGCCTCCTCTCGCCACGCCGACCCAGGAGCAGCGGCGAGCGTGCAACCGTGGCGAGCTTCAGATCCGGTGTCGTGACGAAGGAGAGGCTGCGGGCTTCGTCGGTGGCGCCGTATCTCGGGTGTGCACGAGGCGGCCGTCGCGCAGGAGAGCTCGGCCACCTCCGTGGAGTCCCGCTGCTAGACCCGGATCTCGGCATCTCGGCAGGCGCGAGCAGCACTCACTCGGACAACAGCGAGGACCGGATCAATAGCCCTCGTCCCGCTGAGCCACCATGGGGGAGCCGAGCACGGAGCTCCTGGACCTCCCCTCCGAGCCCAAGCCGCCCTCCTCATCCGTGCCTCTTCTTCTTCACCCTCGAATCTCCTCTCCTCTCCTTCCGGTGCTCGTGTTAATTGCAGCTTGATGCACATGTATTCTTCTAATTGATCTTGCGTTAATTGATAGCTCCCGGGAGGACGCCATTTCCTTGTGTGCTCAACTTTGCACTCGGCTGTGTGGACAGAGGCCAGCAACTGATGCGTAGAAGAAGATTGGCTATTTCCTGCTGCTGGTTTAATTAATATGTCCTCTGAGAGTTGACGAAAGAGCTGTGGGAACAAGTAGAGGCCGCAACCAGAATTAAGCTGAATAGTACTTGTTCCATAGGTGAATGCCTGGATGGATTCTGGCCATCTAGATCTAGGCTTGTTGCTTCTTCAGCTGTATTAGATGTTTTACATGCAAGTGCTGCCTGTAAGTGCTAGAAGAAATCCCCTGATATTACTTAGCTATGGACGACCGTAGCTATCTTTCCTTTTCTGAATTCCTTCTTCTGAAATGGAACACAATTTTTTCAATAATTAATTCTTAGCTAAGCTATACTATCTATAGCAGATGGATGGATTTCGTTCCTAGCTTGTTTTAGGCAATCAAGGGGAAGGAAATTCAAGGTTAGCTGGTTTGCATTGCATATTTGCATGGATGGTGGTTGTGGTTCTGTTTTGCATTGCATAGTTGGACAAGTACAGATGGCCCTCGACGATGGGATCGTCAAGAAGATGATCTTCATTCAGAGCAAGCTGTAGATGTAGCTGAGACGACAATGAGTGGCTTCCGACCTTCAGGAAGGTCATTTACTAGCAGCTCATCTGACTCTGAAGATAACAGTGATGATGCTTTGGGAATTTTGCTCTGGCCTATCTCTTGATTGCGATGTATTTGTTAGTTAGCAATTGTGATGCTTCTTTCAGTTTTTTTTTAACATTGTTATACACTTGTAGAAGGGAGGCAGTTGGATCTAAAAATATGTTAGTTATGGGATATTAATAAAATATAGAAGAGTGAAATATAGGGAATGAGATTTGGGGAGTGGGTTGGAGCACAAATAGATTTAGGGATAGAATCTTTTGGGGTGGATCCCCAAATGTAGATATAGGGAATGAAATTTGAGGAATAGGTTGGAGATGCTCTAACACACGATTAACTAACCCAAAAGAAAGAACCTTCTCGTTAACAGTTTCCTTTTAGCAGCCTCAACCAAATTATCTACCAAATGTTCCGCAACACAAATAATTTTCTAGATACATTTATATCAAACCTCAGAAAGGGGGCAAGACTCAAATTCTCTCAATTGAGTACACCATGTTTGTTTAGATAAAACTACAACTGGCATCAAAATAGCAGTGAATAACTGCAATATTCTCACTGTTGCAATCCACCAATTGCACATATTCAAGAAAGAATTCAGAAACATAATATATGGAGCGCGTACCGCGAGGACGAAGCCCCAGTTAGCGACAGGTCCCCAGAAGTGGGTCGTCTTGGGGCCAACGGGGCTGTTCAAGAACGCCTTGAACGCCGTCGCCATGACAGAACGTTGCCCCGGGCGCTCGCGTCACCTGCTCATGTCACACGATATCACATCAGTAACGAATCGAATACGAAAGCAGCAGGAGGGAATCAGGGGTGGTGATTCGAACAGTAGGGTAGGGTTCCGTGGGCAGATCCACCCGCATGAACAGAGAGAGGGGGGCACAGACCTAGATTGTTCGGCGGCGGCAGGTCGGAGAGGGAGGCCGACGAGTTGACGAGCGAGGGCGAAGGCGAAGGCGAGGAGTTTGGGGAAGGAGATGACGATTTGGTTGGTGGAGTAGTTGGAGGATGGGGAATGCTAATTTTCTCATCCGACGGTTGAGATAAAGAGCTTGATTGGTTGGATGCCAATATTTGGCAAGCCAACATTTGGCATTGTTGGTAAGTTGTCAAAAATTAGTAATTTTTTTAGAGGTTGACAAGAACCAATTGGTAGCCAACCAATTGCTAGCTAATTTTTTGTAACTTACCAACAATTGGCATGGCAAATATTGGCATCAAACCAATCAAGCTCAAAATATCCAGATCTGGCGTAGCTGCATCTTTTCTAAAGTTAAACTTTAAATAATTGTTTTATGTTAATACATTCATAAAATGCTAGGTAAGTATAATGTTATAAGAATGTTTGCTATGAGAAATCTGACTGTACCATTAAATACAACCAAACTAAGCATTTAGAAAGTTAACTGGCCAAGGTAAAAAATGTGAAGTAGTTTGAAACAGAGAAAGTACATCTATCTTTCAAATATTATACTATATTTTCTCATTGAGTCTGATCTTGAAATTTTGAAATTTTACATGATATGATATATCACCTCCCTTAAATATGATATTTTCAGATCTTTGATTTTTTCCAATTGGTTTCAACAAAGTTTAGGTCCCGTTTGGAACAAGGGTTAGAAAAAACACAAGAATCGAAATGGCATATCTCACAAATCCACTAGAGATTAAGACCACATGAATACGCAAAAGAAGTCACTTAGATCACATGATAGGAAAAACACTAGAATGAAAGAGGAGATGGGAGAGATACAGAAAGAGAGATTGTCTAGACTCCTCAAAGAAAAGCTTTCATGATGTTTGAGCAAATGCTTGATTTCTTCCTAAATGTGTAGGAAAGAGAATATTTATTTTGGGAGCTATTTATTTGTTCCAAATGGGCATATAGGAAAATTTTCTCTAGGATTAGAATCCTACAAATTCCTTCACTTTTGCTTTGTACCAAATGGACCTTACACTGAGAGAATGGTTTCGACGTGTTATTTGTTATGTAAAAAAGAAACCCAACATATCAACATGTTTTTTGCAATTACTCATAGGAACAAAAAGTGGAGATACTTGCGTTTTCAGCGTCAGATTGCCAGACTGGCGAGATTTACAACGCAAAGTCAGAGAGTCATAATCTTCTACACATGATATCACTGAAATTTTATTCATAATCTTCTACACATGATATCACTGAAATTTTTATTCCGAGTATGGATCAGCAAGTAGTATTTACAGTTTTCCAGCACTGAGAACAAAGTACAACAGCAATAGCCGCCTAATTGGCGATGTGATTATACATTTTGTGCTTAGGAAAGCATGGCTTAACTTAAACAAGTAAAACAAAAAGATGAATAATGGTCATCCTATACATGTAAATACAGCAAGTCGACTCGTTTCACACCACAATATCTGTGTTATTTTTTACCAACATTAGAGTTAGACGAGAAGTGGCTGGCAGCCCTGCTCATCGTTTTTTATTTGAGAGGCTGAAGCCGCTTACTACTCGAGCTTGCGCTGGGTCCCTCCAATCTTTTCCGGTACTCTTTCTCAAGCTCGACGAGACGACTGGACACCTGTGAATAAGTGTACCTCGGTTGTCACTTATCTACCTATCTGGTACTGCAAATATCTACCAGTTTTCCTATCATCGCAACTTGCACATGGCATGATGATATAACAATTTTTCATGCATCCAAATGAAAAGCATGTAGTTTGGTGTCTTATCCCTGTAAATGTAAACAGGCAAGAGAACGGGTGTGCTGGTGAAATTAGCTAAGTTTTGCATGCTCAGTGCTCTAGTAAAACAAAAATGTGTCATGAAATACAAAAAAGAGTAAACTGCACTGGGTCATTGAATTTATGTGACTGTTCAAGTAGGTCACCAACCTCCCAAAGTGCACATCTGGGTCACTAAACTCACTTGGATCATCGTAGGTTATTAACATGCCAGCCTGCTTGGGTATGACCGATGACATGACACGTTGACTTGTGCTACCATGGCATGGGATCGCCAGCCTCGCCCTCCCCTCACAGCCTCCCCATCATCCATAGTCGAGCCCTTATCATCCCATTGACTTCACTCGGCCTCAATTCCTTGCTCCTAGCAACAATTATAGTCGCAGGATACAAACATTGGCGTGCACCACTACTCTCGTGATCGCCTCGGTCATTGCATGCAGCTCATGGGGTTTTCGAACAGGGAGAAAATTATGGAAGGCCAAAACTTTAGTGGGTTGAGTGCAAATTACAATAAATGTCCGTATCTGTCATCGTGTGACATTCATGTGCACCCTATGATATAGTGATATGAGTCAACATGCATGTCATTGGTCATGAACTCAGGCTGGCATGCTAATTACTTAGTGTTGACCAACTTTAAACAAATTTAGTGACTTAGACATGCAATTTGTGAGTTTGATGATCTACTTGAACCAGTGCAATTTACTCTTCAAAAGAATACAAGGTAATGACGGCATATTGAACAATCTTTAAACTCAACTGTTAGAAAAACAGGGTAGTAAACAGAAACATCTACAGAAAGAACTACATGCAATAGGGTTACTAAAGTTAACAGATTAAGTGCATATCCTAAGATCTAAAGAAAGGGGGTACAGATATCAAACAAAGTTGTACTAGAACTACTCTTGCAGTATATGTGATGCGGCAACCACCAAATTGTAAAACATTAATGAGTTCTCAGAACAAAGATAATCATACAAAGTTGACACCTGACAGATTGCTGTAACCCAAAAAAGAAAACAGAAAAATGCATATTTCAACAAACAGCACAGCACAGCACAGCTTTTAATCTTGCCATGATAAGAAAAAGGAAAGGAAAACATATAGTGTTATACACAAGAACAAGTTTATCCCACAGCAAGAACTCATAAAAATATGGACATGCTATCACATTTGCTTCATAAAAAGGTTAATCACCTTAAATGAGAAAGCAAGTGGCAATAATGTATCTGGATTAGTTGCCTCCTCTGGGAAATTTCTCAAGGAATGTAAAAGTTTCTCAAAAGGCAATTTGACCTGACAGAAAGTTAACTTCAGCAATTCTATAAAATATATCTTAACGATAAAGCAGCAAAAGACAACAAGAAACTCACCAAGTCATCGTGGCAGAATTTCAATAGAGCCAATCCAACTTGGAACACAACCTTAATACCCTGTAAGTAGTTATGAGCTTATGATCAGCAACAGCAAGTAAGCCAAATATAATCAGTATTGTTTAAATCTTACTTGGATCTAGAAGATCAGTAGATTGATAATTAAACAAGTTAGATGCATTTTACAAGGATATAGCCATACGCAATGGCGGAGCTTGAACAAGACTGTAGAGGGGGCCAAGCTAATAAGTTGTGCTACAAAATCCTAATAAATACTTTCAAATTAGTCTTGGTTAGTGTATTAGTAGCAACTATTGGTACTTAGTAGTCAAATTTCCATTTAGAAGGAGGGGCCAGGCCCACCCTGAGCCTAACTAAGCTCCGCCCATGGCCGTACGAAAGAACCATGAACATTCATGTCAAAATTTTGATTGGACATGGAAAGTGTACAATAAAATGGAAACACAAGATCCTGTGACTCATTAGAGAACCATTTGAGAGTAGGAATCCATAACTTTCAACTAGATTCAACTGTGGGTTAAGCATAAATACTCTATATAAATCAGATGAGATGTTCTCCAGAGTGCTTCTCTACAAGGAACTTCACAATTAAGGTGGTAACTAACTGTTTGAAGAAAAAAATTCTTCTGGTTCCTATATCAGCACTTCACTCCATCAGAAAAGTAACTTTCAGGGTGCATTCAGTCATTCAAAGGAAGCAAAGCTCAAAAGAACTCACAACATTGATAGTATGTACCTATACATGTACATCAGACCTCCACAGTTACTGCATGTTATAATAGCTGCTACTGGAACAAATAATTGTTATATAGGTCAAAGAGGAACCAAGGGGTGATTATGTACCTTTGCACAGACTACTCTTATTTAAATTTATTTTAGAACAGCAGTCTTGAAAGGAGTAATGATAATATAAAACTTGTAATCATACCATATATGAAGCAAACATGCTTGAAAAGTCAGTCAACCACGCTCACAACCATAGGCCAAAATAAACACTGAACAAAATATAAATATATGGATGGGCAAGATTGTCACCTCATAAAGGAAGACATCCCAAACTCTCAGAGTTAGATGAAACGGGAAGGAATACGAGAAAACCGTGATAAACCATTGACTCGCATACATGCTTGGATTTATCATTTCTTCAAGAAAATGTTGTCCCAACTTTGGCATGTGCTCTATAACTAATTTCTCAAATTGACACAGATATTGCTGCACAAGTGGCAAACCAGCCTGTTGCAAGAGTATAACAGTAATATTTGTTAAATAGAAGTTAGATATTAGAATGTGTTTCTTCAAGAAAATGTTTCCTAACTTTTGCACGTGCTCCATCACTAATTGCTCAAACTAAAGAAAGGTATTGCTGAATAAGTGGCAAAACATGTAGCCAGAAGAATAAACAGTCAAAATAATTTTAGTAGTTTAACATATATAAGTGAGATGATAAAATATAGTAGTAGACGATGATGATAAGCATGACACAAGCATTATCAAGCAAGCATATTGCAATTATTAGACCTAGTAAGTATCTTGACAAATATCTCAATCCCATTCATCACTCTGAAGTTCAGGTTCTTAAAAGTCATTTGAGTTTTTTCTCGCTTTCAAAAAGATATTTCACAAAAGATGTCAATTACCTGATACAAGCCTTCCATTGGTGCATGGACAGCTCCCTTCAGCAAAGCGACTATTAACCAAAATGCATCCTCCTCACTCATATAAAGAAGCAGCAACCCAGCTAAAAATCCCATCCCCTGCATCATGGTTGTGCAAAAGAAACATCATATTACTCTAGAGAATATGTTCATCCCCATACAATAAGTTGGCGGGTTGAACAATGAACACAAACCTGCACATATCCAACGTCCCTATCATAAACAGAATATGCTTTTAAAACGTTATACAAGGATCTTTGACCTGGGCCATGTCTCTGTTGGAAGAAAATATGAGATGGAAATGTACGAGATATGTCACGAATTATTTCCAATTCTGATGATGATGTCTCGTATATGACCAGAGTCTGTCCAAAGAAAACATAACTATGCAAATAAGATTACAAAACTAATGAAAGTAACTCTATACGGTATTCTCGCCATTAAGAAACAATTATCAAGATAATGGAAAATCAAGTTAACAAGGAATGCAGTGAAAATATGGCCAATTAGTTCTTATACATGTGCCATCCTTGAAACTAACAGCCAAGTTTACTTAAGTCTGCAATAAGTACAACAGAGGCACATGCACAAAGTGCAGAGAAGATTGAGCTTAAATATGATCCAAGCTGAATAACTTCATTATAAATAATCTGCAATTTTCCTTCAAAAAAATAATTTGCCGAGTTTAGCTATCTTATTTTCCCCACAGCACAGAAGGTTCTATAACAGATAGAACATATACAAGCTATACTCAAGGCGGTCTGCCATGTTTCCCTTCAGATCTATTTAAGAAGAATCAAATATTTTTGTTATCACTTATCAGTATGAAAATGTCCAGCTAGGCCAAAGAAAATGCCAAGTGATTCGAACAAAAGGATGACTTTGAGTACCTCATAAACCCCAGGGTTCATTAGCAAGAGGTCCCTGCTGCCTGAAATCAACTGCCAAACAAGTCCTCTAAGACAATCAGGAATCCCTTTCCTTATTCTTCTTTTAACCACATGAGGTTTCCTTCTTACATAATGCTTCCAGTCACTACCACCAACGCCTATCATCTTCCTCCATTTTCTTATCCTCCTTTCCTCCCTACAATAAGCTCCAAAAAAGTTTGCCTGTGACGCAGATTGCTTAGAGAAAAGCAAAGTAACATGAAGGAACTGATTAACATAAGTAAACTAGCCTCATACCTGACAAAAATGGCAATATGATATGAAAGTAACATAAAAATATAGTAAATAACAATTATGTTTTATCATGCAAGCAGTCAAATATATGAGAACCATTCTCAGATCAATTGCTGAACAACTAAGGCCCATGCATAAGCATCGAAATGTATGATGTATCAGCTAAGATGGTCATACTGCAACACATTGGAACAAATTAATTTATTCACAGAAACATCATAAGGTAATTACTCAAGAAGATTTACTGCCTCCAACTTCTCAAATAGTCAAACATACAGGTACTATAAGTGTAACAGAAGACTCCTGTACGACATGTCATACCTTTCATGTTCATGTGTGGATCTGCTTTTCAGAATTCCCTCAGGAGAGTTACTTTGTTCTGTCTTCATAAAGCCAAATCTGTCCACGGACCGAGAAGGAGCTGGTCCAGGTTCACTGTCATCGACCGCTTTCTTCTTATCCATTTTAGTGAGCACTTGAGGATGCCTTCACTATACAGAAAGAAATATACCCTGCCATTTATTTTTCAAATAACCGTCCGTTACTGTGAACAGTAAAGTATCCGACATATGAATTAGACATGGAACAAACTTGAGTCTGCATAACATGAACCATACAAAAACAACACAACTAAAGGTAGATCGAATAGAACATGCACGCATAGTTGCATGTGGTTTTGAGACCTTTATAGTGTGGCTAATGAGATATGGGATGGTGAACAGATAAAAGTAATTGTAGCTCCTAGAATTCATATTTTCCTCTGGTTACTTTCACACAATAAAAACATTATTAAATCTCTAGAATGTCTTTTCTGCAACTGCAATGAACATGAGACAGTGCACCATCATTTTTTTTAGTGTATTGTTGTCAAAGCTTTATCTTATTTCTTTAAAAGAACAATTGGTGGTGATTATGAGTCAGTTGCAAAATTTTGGATCAGAGCAAAGAAATATGCAGTGATGAACTCTGTTACTGCTGCTGCTTTATGGTCTTTGTGGAAAATGAGGAATGATTTGGTCTTTCATAACACAAATTGGGTTTAATATTGAGCAGGTCTGGAGGAAGCAGCTGTTGATGATTACAAGATGGAGATCCATTTTCAAGGATACACAAAGCAAGAAGATGGATCTTTTCTGTGTATTTTGGGAGAACCTGACACATGCACTGCTGATGCTAAAATTCTGCTAAATTTCACCAACATGGGCTGCTACATCAGCAGATGCTGCAATCATATGGGAGCCAACACCCAACCTGAAGTTTTCGTTGGCAACCTGCACCAATCAGATGGAGGAGCCTGAAGACCACATGGAGAACACACACAAAAACTTCACCAGTCAGGTGGTAAATTCTGATGGGATAGAGAAGATGATAGAGTAACTAGTTACGGGAGTTGAGGTTACAGTTTCCAAAGTTTCAGTCATTTACATTTCAGTTCCCGCTTCCGTAATAATGATCGAACGTTTGGACGTTGATGTTAGTTTGGTTTTATATTGCTGTGAACTTAACTGTAAGCCCATGGGGCAGTTAAATACTTTGGTTTCAATGTAACAGGAGCCAGGACATGATTTTGATGTCCTGTTCTTCTAAAAAATAGTTACATGTGGCTAACTTAAGATATGATGTCAGATTACTACGTTGCTTTTCAGTGTCAACTGTCAACACCAATGGTGAAGAAACAAGCTACAGAAAAATGAAACTCCATTACAACAGATCGAAGGTTCGGCTAGACAAGGGATGTACTAAGGTTGCTGAATCATCCCACTAACCACTGCCTGAACAAAAATCAAACTATAGCAAATGATAACTTAACTACAAGCAAGATCTCTCCACCAGGGGAGGATTCAATGCGGGGCATGGGGGCAGTTGAACCCTCAATTTTCACCCAAATTCGGTGTGTAGTTTTGTGTACATGAACATGGGCTGCACGCACCCACAATCCATGGATGGATGAATTAGATAAGTAGCGTACAAATCAGTCCACAATTAACTTGATTGCTCACAGCAAAGAGGACAGAATAATAGTCCATAATTCAATCCAAACATGAGACGGTTTCCATACCTTCGGTGGAGGGATCGTGATCGTGAGGCTCTGTCGGGGACAGGCGGGGAGGTGATAGAGGCCTGAATCGCACACAAGTGACGTGGAATCTAAGGCAGGAGAAAGAGGTGTGGATTTGATGAAGAGAACCGGAAGGAGGCGGACAGGTGGTAGCGCTATCAGCCTCCGCCCGCGTCGATTATTCTCCGGCGACGGTGGCCGGCCGGCTGAGGGTTAGTGTGAGGGTTCACCGGGACCCCCGACTATAGAGGCAGGATGTGTGGTGGCGGTGGCGTCGCCGGCCGCGGGTTAGGAGGAGGGCTTAGGGCGGCGGCCAGAGTCACGTCGACGAAGGGACTAGCGATGTAGGTGCTGGTGACGGCCGGCGGTGAGTGGAGGAGGTGTGGCGAGGCGGGGATCTGGGAGTTTAGACGTGGCGCCTTGGCTCAATCCTACGCGGTTACGCGTGCGTCTTTCCCCAATATCAGTTTGGTTCCCCGTGTCATAGAAACTGTCAAACGAGAGAGCATCCTTGGAGGAGAGATGGCTCCCTCTACTTTAATTAATAAGTATTTTCTAAACATCCTCTAATACTCTATAAATAGAGGCTCTTTCCTTACATATAATAATTGCTTGATGAAATAATAAATAAATAAAAGAAAAAAGATTATATCCTATAAACGTGTCTCATTTACTTATCGTATTTGTATGTGTGCATACTCATTCATCTCGCTCGTCAGGAATTACCGGAGTATACTCGGTAGTGGTAGTTTCTTAACATGTTATCAGCACGAGGTGTTTTTCGAGCCTGACTTGTAGGCTCTCATTACACGCTTGAAGGTAATCGACTAGATTGATTCTCGTATTTGATCTAAATTGCTTTTTCCGTGTGATTTTGCATTCTAGATTCAAATTTTCTTTAGATCATACCTCCTGCATCAGGTAGCCACACCGCCCAGCATGTCGGCTTGCGCATGGTGTCATCGATGCATCCGCGCGACGCTCACCGCGCACGCACCGTCGGTCCCGCGCTGCACCGCCGTGCGCTACCGTCTGCTCCTGTTGCGGCCCGTGCGTGCCATCAGCCAGCACGGCGCTGCACGCGCCCCGCCGCATACGTTGCATGGCCTGCACAACACAGTCACCCGCCGCCTCTCGCTCCATGGGTGTGCCCGCCGCCGGCCACGCATGACGCGCATTGTGCCGACCGAGCCAACACAACAACAGCAAGCCGCGCTGTCTGCCACCCACATGTGGCCGCCCCATGCCAGTCCCACACGGTCATGTCACCACCGACGCCCCTACCACAACACACATCGGGCACCCACGAGCCTTGGACCGGCTCCACGCACCGCCGCCGCTCTCCCGCGGTAGTTCCCACCGCCATCGTCCACCTCGGTGCCGCCGCATTGGCCGCCGCACTCTTTCGTAGGCTGGGTAGGGCGTGGTAGGCCGAGCGGGCCAAGAACTGCCCAGAAAGGAAAAAAGGGGGGGCAGGCGGACAGGTTGCTGATCTAACCGGCCCGCTGAGTGGTCTGACTAACCTAGTAAATCCGCACACGTGGGAATTCACGAAGAGGGTCCTAAATTTATCTATAATTAAGTGCATGATTTTTTTCAGGACTAGAAATTTGTGCAAAAGTCCCTGTAGACTTCAGAATTGGCAGAAAATTCATACTCGAGCATAAAAGGGTCTTGGGAAGCCAAATTTTAGGTCAATTTTGGTATTTAAAGCACGTTTAACGTTGTTATTATGATTATTGTATGTACTGTCTTTGATTAATTGTGATTGTTTGTATTGCTTTTAATCACTGGAAATAGCAGTAGATTACAATAATGCGTAGAAAAGGACTAGAACGTTAGGAGAACTTGTTCACCATTAATTGTATATTTTTCATGCATGTTTATGATAGTAAATTTATGAATTCATTGTATAGATAATATATGATGCCTTGTAATGGTAAATAAGAGGTTGAGATAATTCCATAATATATGCCCTCGTCATGGAAGCACTACTTAAA
>JAGXJF010003229.1:0-47425 GCA_019208055.1 Stipa capillata | reverse complement strand
ATCATCAGGTACAAATGACAATAACTTTGTTGGTCATAAGCAGAAAAATAGGAATGTTGTGAACATTCCATCTAACCCATCTTATGTTCTGCAAAAGGATAGAAGAGGCAAGACAGTGGCCAAATATGTTGGTCTTAAGCAACTGAGAAAATGGTCACCTGTCATCTGGGTACCTAAGGCTATTTTTGCCTGTGTCATTGGTACCTCACACAGCTGTGGGACTACAAGTGTCACATGTAGCTTGCACAGTTCATTAACTCTGATGCCTAAGGTTGCAGGTGATAATCAACCAAAGAGGATTCATGTTATGTCAACCATAGCTAAGGCTATGAACTCTAGGAACAGACTTACTAATCCTATTACTGCTGTCTCTGCTTATGATAAAGTTACTAAGGGAACCAAACTAGTTTGGATCCCTAAGTTTCATAACTAAACTTGCAGGACACTGTCTCCAGTGGAACTGATTGGGTTGTGGACAGTGGATGTACACAACATATGACTGGAGGCAGAGAGGAGTTTGTAGAGATCACCAATGAGAATCTGCCCAGCAAATATGTGATCTATGCAGACAACTCCAAGGGAAAAGTGAATGGTATTGGTAAAGTTGCCATATCTGAACATCACTCTTTGTCTAATGTAATGCTTGTGGATCAGATAGGCTATAGTCTGATGTCTGTGTCACAGCTGTGTGACACAGGTATGAAAGTCACTTTCTATCCTGATAAAGTTATAGCCTCTAAGCTAACTGATGATTCATAAGTATTCAAAGGTCGCAGGTCTGGAAAATTATATTGTGAATTTCAATAATCAGCCTGCTGCAGCTCCATGGTGCCTGATGGCCAAGATCGGTGTTGGCTGGCTGTGGCACAGGCGGCTAGGACATGTGGGAATGAAGGTTTTCAACAAGCTGAGCAAACATGACTATGTCATAGGCTTGGAGAAAGTGAAGTTTGAGAAGGACAAGCCTTACAGTTCGTGTCAAGCTGGCAAACAAATTGGAGCTGCTCACCATCCCAAGACCATCATGACTATCACCACTCCTTTTGAGCTCATACACATTGACCTCTCTGGTCCTACAACATATGAGAGCTTGGGAGGTAACAAATATGGCTTTGTTATTGTAGATGATTTTTCTCGCTATACTTGGGTGTTCTTTTTGAAGGACAAGACACAGGTCTACAAGAAATTCAAGCATCTCATAGTCAGAGTGCAAAATGAGTGGAAGCTGAATCTAGTCAAAGTCAGAAGTGATAATGGGAGTTAATTCAAGAATTCCAAGGTGGAGGTATTTCTGAACAAGCATGAAATCAAGCATGAGTTCTCAAGTCCATATGCTCCACAGCAGAGTGGAGTAGTGGAAAGGAAGAACAGAACATTGATAGAAATGACAAGGACACTACTCAATGAGTACAAGACTTCATCAACATTTCGGGCTGAAGCTGTCAACACTGCCGGCCACTCAATCAATAGACTCTATTTACATCCATTGCTCAAGAAGACTCCATATGAGCTGCTCACCAACAACAAGCCAACTTTGTCATACTTCAGAGTATTTGGTTGTAAGTGCTATATTCTTAGACAAGGCAAACACCTCTCTAAGTTTGAAGCTAAATCTGATGTTGGGATCTTTCTTGGTTATGCCACTAACTCCCACGCCTATAGGGTTTTTAACACCTCCACAAAGGTTGTTGAAGAATCTATAGATGTGGACTTTGATGAATCTTATGGCTCTCAAGGAGAGCAAGTTGCTAACGATGTAGGGAGCAAGGACATTTTCAAGAAATCCACTGGTGAGATCAGACCTACTATCAAGGAGGAACCTGCCTCACCAAGTGATCATGAACCACCTCCTCCACCACTGTGTGAAGACACTGGAGAGCAAGACATTGAGTTCGAGTACAACCTAGCCAATGATCAACTAGATGCAGAGGACCTATCTCAGCCAGCTGTGTCGCAGGAAGAATTGGCTATGTCATAGGCAACACCAACAGCTGTGACATAGGTGGTTGACCTCGAACCCCTTGTGATCATTAGGCTGCAGAAGCCACTGAGTCACCACATGTTCAAGGAATAAGTTCACAGGTGTCTTAGACAGTTGTGACACAGCCAGCTGCCCCTGATACTCAAAGCTCTCCATCAGCTCCTTCACCTGCTCAACAGCTAGCGGTCACAGCTGTGCCCTCACCTATAGAAGAGTCACCAAGGTCACCTGTGCCATAGGCAGATGACCCAGCTGAAGAATAAGAGAGCTCAGAAAGCTCATCAGATGATGGCAGAGGTGTATCAGTAACTCCTCCAAGGGCAAGAGAACCCAGAGCTGACTCTGATGAAGATTATCAAGCTGAGGGCTCATCTTCTAGTACGGAATTAGATAATGAACCTGAGGAGGAGGTAGAACAAGCAGAAAACTCACCTAGTCACTCAGAGGGTGAAGAGGATCTAGAATCTAAGTATCACTATATGTTCTCTCATGCTCTGAGGACAGAGGTCAATCAGATGAAGTTCATTCCAAGGGTTACAGCTATGAAGCTCCCCAAGTGTGACCCAATAAAATCAAAGAGCAGGGTTGCCTCAATGAGCCCTAGTGCTTTCATTAGGATGAGGTCTACCTGTCCATAATTCAGTGAGAATAAGGAGTTCTAGGAACCAGACTACACAGACCCTAGATTTCACAATGATCATCAAAAGGGGGTGTATCATGAGATCCTATCCTCCAAAGGATATGTAGATTGCAAGGTCATTGATTGGTCTGCCTTGAGTGATCCAAGACTGAAGGCTTTACCATCTCTGATCCAAGCCTTAGAACTTGAGTTTTTATGCAATCTACAACAAGGCTATGACCCAGAGATCATCAGGGAGTTCTATGCCACTATGTGGGTAGAACAAGAAAATCAAGATGTCATGCTCTGGAGAACTAGAGGACAATTGCTATCCATTACAGCTCCAGAGTTCAATAGCCTGTTCAGTGCACCTGTGGAGCCAGGAATGCCTAACTTATTCAAATTAGAGTCAGTCTCCAATGCTGAAAGAAGAAAGTTCTATCCAAGGAACTTCACATTCCCTGCCAGTGCCCCTTCAGATCATGTGTACTTCAAAAGCATCACCATCACTGCCAAGCACTTGGTAAAGATTCTCAATGTCACTCTTCAGCCAAAGGGAGGCAACATAGATGTAGTATGCAATCCAGTGTGGCAGGTGTTAGTGCATATTGCCAAGAACCAGCATTTTGATGTGGCAAGGTACATCTTTCATGAAATTGATGCTATTCAAAAAGACAAGAAGGCTAAGCTGAGGTATGGGTCATACATCATGTATATGATCCTCAAGAGAATAGGTCTTCCAAAGTCAACTTTTGATATCACAGTGAAGACAACCAAAACCCAGCTCAGACCTCAAGCTGATGATCACCCTGATGAGATGGTTGTGCCAGCACTCTTTGGTGATCCAAGTGATTCAACTGTGCCACCCACCGGTGACACAGTTGGTCCATCAGCCTCTCAAGATTCAGCTTCTCAGCCTCAGACTCCTCCTCACCAACTGGTCACCAGTGTCACAGCTGGTGATCCTGCAACTGACCCAGCCGAGCTTGTATCTGTGACACAGGTAGCAGAAGATGGCGCCCTCTCCTGTTATGCATCAGGGTTTGTCTGCTGCGTCAGAAAACTGTTGGAGGTTCTCTCTTGTTATGTATCAGAGTTTGTTGTGTGCACTGAGGGCATGTTATATGCCAAAACCGGGCTGAGTAGGGAGTCTATGTCAGTTAGGGTTTGACCTATGTCAGCTACCGGTGAGACAGGTGCCGGTCTACCTAAAGCCTTGTTACCATTGTGCGTTGTGGTTAGCTGTGTCACCGGTGCCTGTCACAGGTGACTCACTTAATCCTACGTGGCATGAGTGTAACGATCAGGTGCCTATGGACCCTATATATAGAGGACTAGGGGAGGTCTTGAACCTCAACCTTTGCCAGCCATTTTCAACCATTGCAAGCCTTTCATCTCCTGAACAGAAACCAAACTTCTCATGTGTTATTTTAAGAGAGTTAGAGCTTTGAGCAAATAGCATTGGTTCCTCCAAGTCTTGTTGCTGTAGATTTTGTTACTCTTGGAGTGTCTACTCCTAGATAGGTATAGGAGTTGCTGGTGATCACCCAAGCTTGTGTGGGTTGGCCCAGACGTTTGTGAAGGTGATCTGAAGTCTACCCGCTGCCAAGCAAAAGGACTTCCACAAGCAAAGGAACGTTCCTGAAGATCTAGGTACTCGGATGTAACACCCCAATTTTCCGAAACCTGAGAATCAGGGTCAACAAAAACTTTTTGCTAATAATGCCAATTAGCAGTGCATCGAGTTGAAACCTATTCCGCCAAAACCCTAGAGTGAGCCAACCCGAGTCATCATTTCCATCTTGTTCCCCCTTGGCCTCGACCGTGTCGGAATTCCATCCGGCAGAGGATACGAAACCCTGCTCGGCATTCCGTCCCTAACCATGCCTGAAACCCAGCACAAAGACACCCCCGTCTATTCCCTTTTTCTCCCAAAGCCTTGCCACGGCAAGCAAAGGCAAACAATTCCTTGCCGCGGCAAACAAACCTCTGCCACGGCAGCCCGTCTGACCGTTTTCCCCGCCGCGACAGAACTTCCACCAACCTCGACAGCCCAAGTCTTCTGCCACCAACTTCGCCATGTCATATCGCGAGTATGTGCAAACCCTTCCTGCCTTTGTGTATCCGCACATACGCAAACCCTAATCTTCGGCTCTCCCTGTTCTTTCCCCTCTCGAACCTCATGCATGTATATATATATACGTGCATATCAGTGGCCTAAATCCGACCCCAGCTCACCTGTCGTCGCATGCCACCACCATCCGCATACCACCACATATATGCCAACAATAATCCAGTGTATGTGGGCACATACACTCCAGCCCCTAGACCCCTCTCCTCGGTAAAATTTCTTCCTACCGCATGATCAAGAAAATAGCTTCGGTTACTTTACCATTCCCCTCACCGGGATATATAAGAATCCATGTATATGTATATATACACCCGCACCCCTTTTATACACCCTTACCCCTCATGTCACCTTTTACCGTCTGCACGGTAAAACTCTAAATACTACGTTACCATGATTATAACCCTTTCACCGTGTTACCATGCTACAAAATATCTAATTCCTATTCACCCCTTTTACCAAATCACCGAGTTACGAACTACCTTTCCACCATGTTACCAGAGCATAAAATATCTAATTCTTTTATCCTATTACCAGATAACCATTCCATCTTTACCATCTACCGCGTTAGCCCACACCGTAATCCCTCGTGTTGTTTCCCCACCCTGATATCTTTCCGATTGTCCACACATACGCCATAAATCCCTAACCTGTGTATGTGTATATCCCTTGCCACCTTTTCTCTCTCCTCAAAATATGTATATCTCCAGAACTTCCTAATATCCTTGGAAATCCCCATTATATGAAAGGTTGAGAACCGTCGCATAAAAGCCAAACCCTAATTGGCCCACGCATCATATACACAAACACCCGACACAACCCAAACCCTAACCCTATGTGGCAACCCGCCGATATTTGTTCCCGACACTCCAGAGACAAACCCTAACCACCCCCGCATCTTACCATAGTCTTGCCGTCGTCCGAAGCCCCTAAAATCCAATCCGTCGTCCTAAACCCTAATCGGAGCTCACGCGCTGTATATGCTCGAGCCCCGTTCCGACCCTAACCCTAGCGGCAACCTGCCCATTTTTGTTTCCGACCATCCTATCATGTTACCTAACCCTCCCGTACCCTACCACAGCCTTGTCGTCGGCGAAAACCCTAAATACCCCTTCTTCCGTACGAAATCCTAATTAGGTTTCTTACACCCAGAAATTAAGAAAGTGTTATCACATGCACTTTTATTTCTCCAATATGTCTAGAAAAGCACCAGTAGCTCCTTGAGAATATTCCTCACCAACTTATAAAACAAAATTGGGATGTCCAGTTCAAAATTTTTGAATTGCATTCAAAATCCAATTTAGGTCAAAACTTCCATTTGAACTACAACCCCTCTTCTCCCTACTCAGAAAATTCTACAAAAATTACACAAAGCTCATCTCAGCACCCTGACTCCAGATATGTAAAAACCCTTCTTCCACCAGTGCAAATTTCTGCCAAGTCAACTATCGAGCACCTTGTGCAAAACCTCTTCCCTCCTTAAAACCTAGCTCAACTGCCAACCACCTCACTCCAGGAGCTGGCCAGCAGCAACACTTCACTCAGAGCCTTGTCTACAACACAATTCCTCAGTGCTAAGTCGAAGCCACAGGGATTCCACCCTCTTGTCACCTCATGTCAACTTTGGCAAGGGTTAAATGGCGTGTACCTTTAATAGCCAAGCCATGTCCTCGTTGCTGTTAGCACTTAAACCAGCTCAGACATCTCCCCTATTCCCCTCACATCAGCAGCGTGTCCCTTGCTCCAGTGTTCAACTCCCCCATCTCCTCATGCCAGCAGTTACAAGCCTTGGCCAATCCTTACTGCACAATCCCGAGCTCAGTGCCTCCCCATTTTCTTCCCATTGTCAGTCTCAACCTCGTTGACATGTCAGACATTGCCTCAATATGATAGGGCGCATCAGAGCACGCCCTTGCCGGTCCAGACCGCGCTGACACTGCGCTGGACGCACCCAGGCACGCGCCCATGCCGCTCAGCAATGCCACCCTGTGCCAACCACCGAGTCACCTCTCCTCTGCGGCGCCGCATAGCCCCTGCCACACCTGAGCCGAGTCCACTCTTCAGCACCCTGCGCACCACTCGGAAGCTGCCACGCCGCCCGACATGGTCGCCGGCGAGGTACGTGCCCGGGGCCAGCTACCAATGCTCGGTCCTCGCCCGCTGCTATAAGAGAAGCGCCCGAGTTCGTTCTTTCTCATCACCCACTCCCTCCCTCCTAAGCTGCACCTTAGTCAAGCCCTTTCGCTGCCACCACAGTTGAGCCAAGTCCCATTGCTCCCTCTTCCTCCCCTCGGCCAATCCATTTGCCACTACCCGAGCAAGGAAACCCGGCCCCTCCAGTGGAGTATTTCCTTTCTTCCTCTTCCTGGAATCCTTCTAGAGTTCGACTCAACTTCAAGCGTGCTTGCCTCAGCTACCAATCACCGAAGCCCCTCAACCCTGGAGCCCTCGCCTTCTCCGATCTGGACCCTGGCAAAGTCTCGACTCCGGAAAGCGCCCGAGCTCCCTGCCCTCAAAAATGGAACCGCAGTCGTCTCCTGAGCCCTAGGGTACTTTCCGCCCCTCGTAAGTCCCTTCGGAATGGCCGGAATCTCTCGTCGTCGATTCCGCCGGAGCTGAGAGATTGCTCGCTAGAATCGTTGCTGGAGCCGCCTCGTCTCTGCCCTGACCGGTGGAGCCCGTGGGGAGTCAGGGCCACACCCGAAGAGGTAAGGAGGGCGACCCGCTGCCAGGTGGGCTCCCCTCCCATCCGGGCCCAGCGGCAGTTAAGTGGAGGCACCCCTGCAGAGTACGCCTTCGACGTCGTCTGTTAAGGCCAGAAAACCAGCCGGTTCACCTCTGAACCAGCTTCCCTCCTCTGATCCGGCCGGTTCACCTTGAACCAGGCCGATTCTCAGAAAATGTCCCAAATAAAAATTGTTCCGAATTTCATTTTCCACCTTTTTCATATAGGACATTTTTCGAAAATCCCAATATTTCTCTCTGTACAGCCCAGTCCAGTACACAGTTCAAATTTCAAATAAGTGTTTAAACTCCTTTTGAACATGGGTTCAATTCTAGGTTGTTCCAGCATGTAAACATGAGTATTTTAGATCCCTTGCTCAAGTTGCATACACTTGCATACACTCATGGTTGCTTAGCTCGAAGATTAGAGGATAGGTCGAGCCATGAAACCCTAAATCACAAGTATGCATTTGTAGTGTTATTCCTTTTCCAAACCTAAGTTGAATTGATGATTCCTTCCAAATGTCCAGTAGGTTTAAGGTTTAACTTTTGTACATCCTAGCAGTCCATTAGTATTCACATAATGCATGATTTCCAAAACCCTAGGAGCAAGAGCTTATCATCGAAACCCTAGAAACCCTAGTTGTCATTCCATGCATATATATAGGTTCCCATTAGTGTTAGCTCCACCATGTCAAACCGTTCAAGAAAGTGTTAGAACCTAGAACTCATGCCTGTAGTTGTACCCATCCCCTTGTTGCATAGTTCATAGACGTAAGGGCATCGTAAAACCCTAAAAACCCTAGTCATCCTAACCCTAGGAGTGCATGCATCTTTTATACACATCCAATCAACATCCGAGCAAGTTGAATCATTTTGAAAACATTATGAAGCCCTTGATGCATGAATGATTACCTTTATTAGTCGTTCTTGTGATGCTTGGTTCTTATTCGAAGTCTTCTCGAACGTGTAGTTGACGGTGTGAGGTACGTGCGTCAGGAGGAATCCGAAGCACCCCCGCGTCCGGAACCGAGCCAAGACTTGGCAGGCAAGCCCTCCGCCCTTGATCATGTTGAATCCCAGTTTTTACGAAATATTATTTTGTTTTCGAACCATGCATGCTATATTTTATCCCTGTATTTTATGTAGAGTAGTTATCCCCGATGATAGGAATCCCTAGTCCGACCCCGTAATCCTTGTCGCCTTAGGACTATTGTATTCCGAAGGTTATCGGGAACTTAGGATAGTGTAGATATATATATATACACATATGCTTAGCCCCGCAGTAGATGAATTAGGTTTTTGAAAAGGAAAAGGAAAGCAACACCCCATATTTCATGTGATGAGATATCGAAACGGACCGTCGCGTTCGGTTGTAGAGGTGCATGGAAGGTAGGATATGCATGGGTTGGGATATTCTACCGGAAATGGTTCTGTGGAACCGAGCTAAAAAGGGAGAAGATTTTGATCCGGGTTGGTAATGAAGGGTGTTGGTAGGGAGATGTTAAAGAGCGAGGTAAGGCCCGTCGTGGTTCTCGCTGCCCGTTTACGGGAGTGGTGTGGAGTCCTTCTCAGATCACCTAAGGACCTGTCTTAAGTGCCGTTTGGCCAAGTCTTACCGTACGACCACATGTCCTTTGTGGGAAGGACTTGATCTAGTAGCCGACCTGAACTAGCATGAACCCGTGGGCAGTTAGTAGAGTGCAGATGGGGGCGGGTAACCCCGAAGAGGGCTAAACCCGTAGGTAACGAGGTTTGGTTCGCCACAGAGATGGAACACCAACCTCCTCGTAGCAGGGATACTGACTCGAGCTAGGTGTGGGACATGTCCTTCTGACGGGTTCATGGCTGGGTTCACAGCGGTGAAGAATCTCGTTGTACAAGCTCTGGACACATGCGTGCGCAGCATGCCCAGGGGGAACTACATCGTGTGGGTAAAGCCGTACAACCTCTGCAGAGTGTTAAAAACTATTCGAATAGCCGCGTCCGCGGTCATGGACGAACTTGGTCGGGCCACACTAAAGTAGTCTGGCTCTCTGAGCCCCAAAAAGGATTTCTGGGTTATGGGATTAAGGACGCGAACCGTCGTATTCGCAGGGCAGTTTGCCAAGTTCCCATCGTATCGGGAGGTGTGAAGTCGGGTTTTCCCGTAGACTCGGGCAAACCTTAGAATCCCCGTAAGTACGAGGTGAGCGTCGTCTACCTGAGGAACCGGGTGATTGGGAACCCCGTAAGTACGAGGTGAGCAGCGTCTCCCTGTGGAACCGGGTAAGTACCGTGCTGTACCGTTGTAACGGTAAGCACAAAAGTGAACTCCCCGTTGCAACGGGCGAGTGTTTTGAGCAATACCTTATCTCGTCGCGTCGAGATGTTTTGATAAAATCGCTTTTACATCTATGTACTTATTTCCAATGCAAACTTACTTTCTCGCACAACATGAAACATAGGATAGAGCCATGTTATTGATAAATACCGAGCATGTTCATATCCGTATTAAACTCCCCGGCGGAGTGCTTGCGAGTACATTCAATGTACTCACCTGGCTTGTTATGTGGCCAGACGAAGAGGAGGAATACCAGTCTGGCGATAGCGACAGCGACTTCGAGGCGTAGGGTTTTCTCCCCATTCTGTTGCCTGTGGTTCGGCATACTGATGGGCTATCCACCGTATTTTATTCCGTTGCTGTTTAATTCGGCCAATAGGCCTGGTTTGTAAGAACTAAAGACCAAGTATGGTTGATGTCTGTAATAAACGATGTATGGCATGGTTATGTTATCAAGTACTTGTGTGTATCGACTACTGATCCAGGGATCGATACAGTGGACACAAGGGTTTATCTGGCCTTAAAACCGGGTACTCCACATCGGAGAACAAGCACGTTTTAGTGCTGGATATCTCTTAGGAGTAGCTTCTCCAACAGAGACATACCTCTCTGAAAAGAGTGGGAACTTCGGTGAAAAATCTCTTGTCTCTTTGTGTGTTTACATTCTGCACTTACTTGCTTATTTCCTTGCATGCTTGTGTAATTCTCTGATATATATATATCTAATCTAACTGTGATCTTTACTCTATACCGGTGGTAGCTATCTGTGTCACAGTCTCTTCACACATGCCTGTTTCTCTTAGATAGTGCACCTGTGTAGATCACCTGTGTGACAGCTGCGTTATATTATCTGTGTATCATCTTACCTGCGCAGTATACCTATCACATAGCTGCTAGTTCCTCTTATCTATCTGAGAACATTTGCATCTAAAAGGAACAAGTTTTTAATGTTCTAGCTAGCCTCCTATTCACCCCCCTCTAGTCGGCTCCTGAGATCCTTTCAACATCCCTACTAATGGTACCATCACAGCTCCTACATCAGCCGCAAGCACCACTCCTAGCCGGAATTACAAGGACCTTTAACTAGGTCTCGTGCTCGTCAACTTAATTATCAGGTATTGTCATTTCTTGGTACTTTCTTTGATATTAAAGAACATATGGTGTGGCCTAAAGGATATGTTCTTTTGTTTTGCTAGGAATGGAGATCCAAGCCAAACTGAGTTCGACAAGCAATGGCACATGAAGACAAGGAAGGATGAGCAAGGCAGCCAATATACAAACAAGTTTTCACTTAAGACTTCAAGTACAAATGCAAGTGATGATTTGGTGTTATACAAGAAGGCTTCCCACGTCACTTTTGGTTCACAAAGAGCTAGAGATAGAGTCCCACAAGATCTGGACTCTGATTCAGATTGTTGAGACAGTCCTGACTTCAAACGTCTTTATCTCGAGCATACGGACTCCGATTTAGGTGATCTTGGACTCTTTGGAAAGCTTATCGCGTGCTCTTTCCAAACTATCCATCCAACCTCCAAATTCCTTATGAGCAGATCACAATTACCAAAATAATTCGGGACTATTTCTGAAATAGATCACCTCTTTCTTTGTATACCCCATAGGATGCGCTCTTCTGTTTTGGGTTTCACTAAAGTTTAGAGCTAGCTATATTGTTGTTCGTTGTGTTCTTCCTTTGTGTCTAGAGACCAGATCAAGACTGTTTGTGGAATCCCATATTTTTTAGTACCTCAATTATATTCACAATTTTAGATTGCTATATCGTAATTATTGCTTGTTCTTCCATCACTTGCAGGGATTAGAACCTCATGTTCAGGTTGACCGTGCTCTCGGCATCATCAATAACCCATCAGAGTTAATCTAGCAATTGCTAAGGCGCATCATCGTCACATAGCGTAGTCAGATCGTCAAGGTCGAATCCAAACAGATCGTAGTTATCCTTCTCATCGAAAGATCGGGACAACCTTTGTTCTATCACTTTGCCGGACCATCCGGCATATTCTCCATCTTTTCCTTGATAGCATCAATTTCCTGCAGAAGAAGCTTGTCCTACACCTCTATGACATCAACTGCTACTGACTTGGTGTGAGCACCTATTCTGGCTGGAGGAGAGAAAGATCCCTCTGGCAGATCTGCTTGAAGATTAGGCACAAGATTTTCAGATTTCTCATCCAATTCAATTGACATTCTACCCTTTGGAAGATCAAGCTTCCTGCCTCTAGTCTTCCTTGTCTGTCTAGGCTTCTTTGGCATTCTGTCGAGTGAAATGTCATCAGCTCTTCCTCTGGCCCTTGCGTGCCTTGTAACTCGGACAGAAGCAAGTGTTGAAGAATCCTAACCTCTACCTCGGGCTCTACCTCTGCCTTTAGATGCTTTCTTGCCTACAGCTTTATCTTTAGCCTCCACAATGGTTCTGTCATCTTCCTTTGCTTGAGCACCTAGCTTCTGTAGGTTCTCAAGACTAGGAGAGCTTTCTCTATTGCCTCCTAAATATGCAGACTCCTCATGGGGTTCCTCTAAATCATTACTTAGATCTGACATCTACAGAGAAGAGATGGACAGAAGCATAAGGGTAAGATAGTAATCCTACTACAGACGAGGAATGGCGACTCTGTGGCTGAAAGCGTCACGACTGTATTACAATGAAGCAATACAGACGAAGACTTAGCCGTGGAATACAGTATTCTGCGGGATTAGCTGTACTACAAATTAGGTCTGGGAACAATTGAGGTGGAGCCCTAGATAGCCAATCGAAGGATTCTAGAAGAAATAGAATGATCTAAGCAAACAGAATCTCGATTATAGCTTTAAGATAAACTCCACTATCCATATCTTCACCGATTAACTCCCACATTCTCGGATTTGTGCTAGACAGCAGAATCCTACAATGTTGCTACGGCTACAGTGCAAATGAGTAGGTTACCATGAAAACAAAGACGGTGGACGACTTGAGGAAGCTTCGGAGATAGTTCTGATCTAGGTGGCAACAAAGGAGAGCGGCTGGGGTTGATGGAGATAATCGAGGAGCTGCGGCGTAGCTGCAGAGGCGAAAACTTCTCAAGCGGGGTGGAAGAGTTAACTATCACGACGTGGTCTAGACGAACCATTGTCTGATAGGGGTTTTATACCCAAAGTTAAAACAGAAACCGCTCGAGTACTACAGATGGTACCATAGCAGGTGCTACAGATGCTAAACCCTAGCGGAACGTCTGGATTTTCTCACATGTTCACCTGTACTACAAATGATACTACAGGTGACAAGTTTTTTAGTAGGATCACTGAGATAGAGTACAGATGATAAAGCAAACACTAGATTCTATCAGAGAGGTCTTTAAACATTCTTCTCAAATCCAGCTTGCCAAAAACACACAATCAAACATAGCTAAAGCTGGATAGAATTGAATCTCAAGATGCAACTCAGAAATGATCAGTGGGATTAACCATGTACATCCTGAGGTGAAAAACTTAGGCTCAGCATGTTCCCCCTAAGTCCATACACATCTATACTACATGCATCTACTACAATGAGATTGTACAGATAGGTCCTACAGATGCAAATGCAGCAAATAGACATGAATGTAGAGTTATGTACAGGATGCCAAGCTTCTCCTCATTCCAGATTCGAGATATCAATGCTATTCAACTCATTCCTCAGGGCACAAAACCTAGTTTCATCTAAGGGCTTGGTAAAAATATCAGCTAGTTGATCTTCAGTCCTTACATGGCACAGCTATATATCTCCTTTAGCTACATGGTCTCTTAAGAAGTGGTGCCTCACTTCTATGTGTTTGGATCTTTGGTGGTGGACAGGGTTGTTGGCTAACTTAATTGCACTCTCATTATCACAGAGGAGAGGAACTTGTGAAAATGATATGTTAAAATCCATTAGGGTCTGCCGCGTCCATAACAATTGAGCACAAGAACTATCATCTGCTATGTATTTGGCTTCAGTAGTGGAAAGAGCTACTGAATTTTGTTTCTTGGATGACCAGGACACTAGAGAGCGCCCTAGAAATTGGCAGGTACCTCAAGTGCTTTTTTTGTCAACCTTACAACCTGCATAATTGCTATCAGAATAGCCAATTAGCTCAAACTTTGCACCTTTTGGGTACCAAAGACAAAACTTGAAGAATGAATCAAGTATCTTAGAATTCTGTGAACTGCCATCCTATGGCATTTTTTTGGATTAGCTTGGAACCAAGCACATATGCAAACACTCAACATTATATCAGGCCTACATGCACAGAGGTAAAGTAAAGAACCAATCATAGACCTGAACTCCTTTTGGTCAACAGATTTACCTTCAACATTTAAGTCTAGATGACCATTAGTTTGCATGGGAGTATGAATAGTTTTGGCACCTTTTCCATACCAAATTTCTTGATGATATCCTTGGTGTACTTTTCTTAGCTCACGAAGGTTCCTTCCTTCAATTGCTTGATTTGAAGTCTGAGGAAGAAGCTGAGTTGACCCACCATGAACATCTCAAACCTTATTATCATCATCTTGCTGAACTCATCACTTATGGCATGGTTAGTACTACCAAATATAATGTCATCGACATATATTTGGCACACAAATAAATCTTTGCTTTTAACTTTAATAAAAAGTGTTGTGTCAACCTTCCCAATTGCAAACCCATTATGAATAAGAAACTCCTTGAGTGTGTCATACCAAGCACGTGGGGCTTGTCTTAGACCATACAAGGCCTTATGGAGCTCATAGACATGATGGGGCTTCTTAGGATCTTCAAATCCAGGGGGTTGTTCCACATACACAAGTTCAACAAGTTTACCATTTAAGAAGGCACTCTTCACATCCATTTGATTGAGCTAGAAGTATCCTGATGGCTTCAAGTCTTGCCACAGTAGTGTACGTGACTACTGACGGGCCCATTTTGCCCGTCAGCAGAAACCCCTCCAGGGCTGGCTGTGGCTCGCCCTGGAGGTATCACCACTGACGAGCCCCTGTTGAGTGCTCGTCAGTGGTTTCCCATTCACTGACGGGCATATTATAAGGGCCCGTCAATAGTGTGGCCATTGTGCAGTTGTATTCAGCACAAATTTCACAAATATATTCACAAATTAGTTCCTTCTTAGATAATGTGTACTAGGCAGGTGGGAGATACGTCTAGCCATTATCTTTCTTTACTGGAGCTAACTCTGGTCTGATGCCCAAATGGACCATGTCCATTCGTGACTTGATACCATCCTTCATTTTGTCTCACATGTTGAGTAACGTACCAAGGATGCTGTCACAAATGTTCTTCTCGACGTGCATGACGTTGATGCAGTGACGTACATCTAGATCCTTCCAATAAGGTAAGTCCCAGAAAACTAATTTCTTCTCAAGAGGTCAAGTGTCGCTAACAACTTGGAGTGTTTTGCCTTGCAGTTTGGATACAATGGTTTGTCAACATCTTCCATAAAGCCCATGAATTCCCTGTATTCTCCATTGTCATGGTAGCTCTTGAAATAGTGAATCATCTGATCCAGATCTGGCATAATGGTATCATCAGCATCAAAATCACAATCGTCACCATCTGGCTGGCCATCGTAGGGGTTTGGCATATCATCACCATTGTTTTGTTCATGCATTACGGGCTCTTCACCGTGTTTGCTCCAACATGTATATCCTGTCTTGAAACCCCTCCGAAACAAATGTACTTCGATCACTCTTGGGTTCTCGAACAGTGTAGAATTATCACAATCAATGCATGGACAAAAAATCAACAGTTTCCACCTGTTCCTCATGTCTGCCTTGACAACTTTGATGAAACCAACGATGCCACAGATATATGCTCGACTTGTACAACTCTCGAACATCCAACCTTGATCCATCTACATACAAATGATTAAATATGAGAAACAATAATTAAGTTATGAAGCATTAATTGAAATTAAATGTGAAGCATTAATTGAAACTAAATATATATGAAGCATTCATTGAAACTAAAGAAACTTAACACCTTCACAAGATTGCAGCCGTGCGGCCTGGCCCGCCACCGCCGTTGCACACGCTACCCCTGCCGGTAGCCACACCACAACCCCTGCGTCGCTGCCACCGCCGCCGTGCCACAGCCCCCGCCCAGCTCCAATTAGCCCAAGCCATCGTGTGCTGCCCCTCCAACGAGCCGGCACCGCCTCCAACAACCCACCGTGCTGCTCGATTGAACTAATAGTGTCGATGATTGGTAAAACGCCGATCTTACGGTAGTCGTGAGTTGGAGAGATTTGTTGAAGGGTAGGGACCCCTGGGACTATGACCTGACAGTCTCGGGGAACACGGAACAATATTTTTATATAGGTTCGAGCCTCCCATGGGATAACAAACCTATGTCATGTTCGTATATATTGAATCTCGAGTTTCTTACAAAAGAGTATGTCAGTGGCTATCCTAGATGGGATCTAAACCTAATCGGGTCCTTCTCCGAATAGATCTGGATGGCTAATGGAATCTTCTCGTGGAGACTAGGGCTCAATCTCCAAAAGTCTTCTGGCTTGTGTTTGCGTCCCAATCTGAATCTGCCTCTTCTTGGGGGACCCTCGGGTTCTTTATATAGTGGATAACCCATGTCGTAGAGGTTATGAACTTATCTTTAACCTGTCATCCTTAAACATAGTGTTGACTTCCTGGTTTAAAGGTTTCCTTGCCCTTATTACATAAGGACTCGTTTTCCTCAAGATTCTTGGGCTGTTACATCAACGGCTCCGAATATCCAGGGTATTCGCATACTGATATTATCCCGTATACGGTATTAACGTATTACTCATCGTCAGATAGATTTAGGTCCAGGTCGATCGAGCTACTTAAGTCATATGATATTGCACACGGCTACCGAAAACGAACCGTCACCGATAATCACAACATCGCAAATGGTCAACCGAGAAACAGCGTCACCGATTCACTCTTCCACATCGCATATTAGCTTCGGGAAATAACCATGTGCAATGACTAGCCACATCGCATATGGTCAAAGGCTCAGGTACGTGTGCATTGGTCAGTACATCACACACATGTCTTCCCTCCGAACCGTGTGCAATGACTAGCCACATCGTACACGGTTCGAAGCTCAAGAGCATGTGCGTTGGTGAGCACATCACACATGGGTCTTCTGTCCGAACCGTGTACGATGGTGGGCACATTGCACATTGCACTTTGCACTTTGGCCGTGTGCAATGCAACAGCAACAACAACAAGAATTTATCAGGCAACAATATCATTTCACAAAATTCATCAGCCACATTCACAGAATTCATTCATTAGCCACATTCACATGATTCATTCATCAGCCACATACATAGGTTTCATCTCCCCGAGACTTCCCAAATATATATGAGCAATTTCAACATATATATAAGCAAATTAAAATATGCATACTGTTGTCTTACATAATTTATAAAATAAAAATAGACAACTAAAAGTTCTCGAGTGGGTGATCTTCGTCGACGAGCTCCAGCAGCAGAGGGATGACCCTACGGACCATGAAGAAGCTCACTTGGTCAACACCCCACTTGATGTACTTCACGTGGAGGCGGCGGGCGATGGTGCAGTGAGTGGTGCGCTTCGACCCACCGGAAGTACAGCTAACGAGGAATCACCCCGGATTGTGGTGTGCTTCCACGATGAACTTTGTTCATGGGTACTTCTTGGCCAACACATAGCGGATGACGAAGGCGCCAGAGTACCGTACTCCTTCAATGTACACACAGAGGAGGGTGCCTGTCGACGTACAAATGCCGGCATCGGTGGTCCGGGAGGACCCCCTTTGGCATTCGGTCGGAGAGGCGCAGATCTATGAAGATCTTCATGGGAAGACACGGTGATTTACCCAGGTTCAGGCCACCTTCTAGGTGTAAAACCCTACGTCCTGCTTTGAGTGTATTTGAGAATATGTGGAGAGATTACAGTGAACTAGCAACACAGGTGCTCCAGATCTTCTTCCTCTAGGGTTTGTATGTCTAAGGTTGTGTTGCCTAAGAAAAGATCTCAGGGTCCGATCCCTTTGCATGGCCGCGGTTCTCCCCTTATATATCCGGGGGTCACCACAGTGGCCGAAAGGTAAATATTTTCCCATGAAGCTTGTCACGGAAGGAACGGGCATGGGCAAGCCACGCTGGTGGTTGAGATTCGCTGTAGCGGAACAATGCCAGTCATGCCTTGGTTGGGAACCGGATCATCATCATGTGGGCGTGCCAGAGGGTGAAGACTTGACGTCTCCTGACACGGGCTATGCTGTAGCTACCCGGGCCCCACGGACCAGGTGCAGAGGGCATGCGTATGGGTGCGCGGAGCCGAGCCCTTAAAGTAAAAAAGGGGTGTCAGACCTCTCCATGCCCTCCAAGACTAATAGCTGATTGGGCTTATCACTTGGGGGGATGGAAACCGGTCAAGACACCGTCTTTGGTCTGCAAGGACTTGGAGTAGACGGGCATTTAATGCACCCGACACACGCATTAAATGCGCCTGTAGGGCCACGCGGACTGAGGAGGAGCCCACAAGGGGTGCTCGGGGCTCCCGGGATCGAAGGCCCCCGAGCACACCCACTAGGCCGCTCCATCATCCGGGCTAGGCATTCAGCGCCCCAGGCGGGGGCCGGATCACCCTGGGTGCTCGGGGTGAGCCCCCGAGCACTTCTGCTCGAGTGCTCGGGGTGAGCCCCCGAGTACTTCTGCTCGCTTCGTCCCGCGCGGGGACCAAGTCCCCTTGGGCCCTTCGGGAAGCACTATTAAGGGACGACTCGGGGCACCCCTTGATTTAGCCGAGTAGAAAAGTGCTCGGGGTGAGCCCCTGGGCACATCTACTTAACTCCCACGTCCTTGGCGACGTGGCGTCAAGTTGGGCCTTTGCCAGCGGTTTAGGGGACCCTGGGCCCCGTAACGCCGACAGTGCCCTCTGTGTTCCCACAGCCATGCTGGATGGTTTTAACTGTGTAGCGACCAAATCTTAAGACACGAGATCGGCAAAAATCGTTGTGATGAATTTGGAGTTCTTCTCAATACATGCATGCATTTAGGTTAGTCGATTTGGCTCAACTTGAAAACCTAGAAAACACGACACGAAATCGGCTTAGATAAAATTTACAAAATCAATTTCACCCAGAGTATAACGCTAGTGATTTTCTCAGGCTCTAGACACTCCAGAAAAGATTTACAAAATGTTTCAAGGAAGCTGGAGTGGATCTGCAAATATATATATATATATATATATATACATACATAACTTAACAAATGTTTTCTTTCTAAATTCCTTTTGGTCCAAAATTGGTTCTAAAACAGCACAGAATGCAAAACAAAAGAGAAAAAGAACTCACCTCTCTCTTACCTTACCCGTGGGACCCACGCTGCAGGACTCGGCTGCCACGCACGCATACATGCGTCACACGCCGGTGCCACCCCCACCTCCCTCCTCTCTCCCCAATTCTTTTCCCCATGACCGACTTCTCCAAAGCTCTGCCGATTTCTCCAAGGCCGGAGCCTCCCTTCTCTCCCCTTTTCTTCCCTAGCTGCGCCGCCGCGTTCTCCCCAAGCCCAGCGCCGTGCCGCCCTGGCCGAGGGCTCCCCTACACCTCCGTCTGCTCTTCTCCCTGCGTGGCCCCTCGGCTCGCCCCGGCCGCCTCGCTGCTGGACCCGGGCGTGCCCCCTTCGCCGCCGGCGCACCAGCCCCGCCGGCCTTTCCCCCACTCCCCCGCCGGCGAGCCGCCCCCCTGCTTGCCCTCCGCTCCGCGGCTCTGGCCGAGCGCCGCCCGCGGCGCTCCTCCCCAGTGAGCCATCCGAGCATGCACCGCCGCTCCCCTCCTTCTTTTTCCCCGTGCTCGGCCGTGCCTCCTCTCATCTCCCTGGCAGCGCCGCTCCGGCACCAAGCGCCGCCGCCCCCAACCGAGTCCCCGCTGGCTCTGCCCTCAACTCCGACGATGATCCCGACGGTGCCTGCAGAGGACTTCACCGGAGCGGCCGCCTCCCCAACTCCAGCGTGGTCGCCACCGGTGTTCCGTCCTTCCCCGGCGCGAGCCCGAGCTCTCCGGCGACTGGTCGGCGACCTCCCTTAGCCATCCTCCCGTGAAGCTCCTCCCGCAAGCATCGTCTACCAGCTTGTATTCTTCGTCGCCTGGGGTGAGCTGCCTTCTGGTTCCACTCTTCCCTTGTGCTACTAGCTGCTGCTTCAATGGTCCAAGCTGAGTGACTAACGCAGTACCTCCCGAGTACATGATAATAGCTAACGGGACTAATCACTTTTTAAATACGCTAACGGTTGTTAGTAATAGCTAATTGTGGTTAACCCGGGTATGAACTGATCGGTTCGGTTAAGCCTCCCTCAAGACTTCAATTAATGAGCTATTGAATCTGGTTAAGACACCTTTAAGCATTCAATTGATGAACTAACCCGTCTTCAAGCCCTGCCCCTGATGCTGTCGCCTCCGGTGTCAGCCCGAGCCCAGGCCGTTGCCGCTCACGTAAGGAGTGAAGCCGAGCTCTTCCCCGCCTACCTCCTCTTCACTCCTCCCCACTGTTGGTGGCAAGCCACAATTGCGTTGCCGTCGGCCTCCTCCGGTGAACTCCCGATTCTGATAAGTGATTCCTTGGTCTGAGATGATTGCGGTAAATGTTAGAGATTGGTACTGATTTCTTTGCTTGATTCGGTGCTGGCATACGATACTATGCTAAGATTAATTCTTTGCCTATATGACATACTCTAAAGCTCACCCGTTGCTTAGTGAAATTTTGGACATATCCCTTTTGGTGTAGGTGCTCCTGTCAGAAACCAATCTCTCTAATGTTATCTAAAATCATATAACATGGTCGATGTTTGTGACATGGTCCAGGATGGTTATTCCTTCGGTTAGTCCAACCTAAAATAGTGGATTTAATGACATGAACCTATTCTGGTAGTAAGGGCCTAATAATACACTTAGCTCTAGCTACACTAATGCTTTCCTGTGCATTGATAAGAACAGAGGTGCACTTGATCTTAGCAAAGTGTCATGAGTAATCTGGTGCTTATAATGGATCTATTACGTATGTTTGATATGGTACCTGATTTATATAGATATAAGTGTACTGATGGTCGGGTGATTTAATGAGAACGGATGCTACATTGAATTCCTTTAAACATGTCAGATTAATTAAGCTGAAAGAACCGATGCTGCATTGGATCTTGAGTTGTTAGTGCTGATGCTTATATCTGGAATGTTTTGCATTCTTTTACATGCCTAAGCAAATAGTAATGGATTAATAATAGCTAGTGCTGACACGGATTTAAATTCAGTTAGCATAATAGTTAGTCTCGGTTACAGAATTTAGTTGGCGCTACTGTCACGGACCCGGAATTGCATATGATTAAGGGAACGCGAAGTCGCCAAGGACCGAAGGACTCGTCAGCCCGGTGGCACGGTACCTGCGCCGTACGCACCAAAGCGGAACGATCCGACACCCGCCACGTGCGAGCCGGCCGGAAGCGACCAATCTTCCCAGAACCACATACGATTCCATGACCCGGTGAAGGTTCAGAGTCGTTCCCGAATCCTACCACGACAAACAAGGTCGGAGGAGCCCGGCAGTTCTACCCACACCCTAACCTAGCTCGGAGGCTAGTGGGTCGCTCGAAAGCCCGGTAGAACACGCCCACACCCTGCCTGGCCGGCACAGCATCTCGGCCAGCGGGTCACTCAACCAACGCCTGCTCGACTTAGTAGAACAAGGTACGGCTTCGACTCTTCACGGCATACCCGTACACTTCATATCATTCACACATTGTGCAGGGGCAGCCTGATCTTAACAACTCGGATATCATCACAAAGCTCTACAATACGATATTACTAATAACAGTCCACGATGGGACAACATATTACATCAGTCGGTTATATCCGAATACATATCCGAGTACGGAGTAATTAAACGACAGCGGAAGAACAGTAAATGAGTCCCACAGCGGCACGATGACCGCTGAACAAAAGCTACAACCCATCCCATGAGTCGAACACTACCGAGGAAACACAAGTTCAGGCATCATCGAAATAATCTCCGACCACCGGCTCACCTGCAAGCTCTAGGAATAACCTAGGTGAGTACGAACGTACTCGCAAGACTTATTCGTGCTTGATTAAATGTCCTACTCATACTAGTACAACAGTAATTAAACATGAATGCTTCTCAGAGTAACAATATACAAGTTAAGAAGATAACATTATCAAGGTGAAATAAAGGTAGTCTAAGTAACAAATCCAACTCAGGATACCAACATATCACGATCGATTTACCACGAGATCAAATCAACAAATCCAAATCTGTTGGGACAGCCCATGAGTCCAATCCAAAGCAATCCATTAAACATCATCCAATGATCAATTAGGGCAGCCCCTAAATCCAATCCAAATTGATCCAATCCTCAAAGTTCCTTTTAATCTCTCGAACCACTACCGACAACTCAACCCCTGCAGGCATAGTGAGTGCATAACAGTTTGGAGGTAGCGAGCCTCCAAAGTGCATGGAGGTTTACCCCAACTATCCTCAGTGTTGGTTCTCGCTAGCGTCCACGTGTGATAAGGGATGGTGACACGATGAAGATAGGGTTGGTGTGGCGACAAAACTCTACTTACACCTGGGTCGCCATCTCTCGTCAATAAACACCAACCGTACCCATTGTGCACGCCCTCGGCTCTCCCAACTCACTTAACAATTTACTTGAAGAGCCATTAGATGTTCTCGACGTAAGACACCTCCTACACATGCTAGTGTACGCAACTTGCGACGATTCACAGATAAACATTCATACACATAACACATATAATAAGGGCATACACAAGAGTACGGAAGGTAAAGATGCAACAAGCTCTGCTTGCCTGATTCGGGTTGTTCCTGGTCTTGCGGGGAATTGTAAGCCTGGTGGTCTTCCTCTTCAGATTCTTTTATAAGCAATACGAAGAACCGGAAAAGAAATGATAAAGAAAATATTAAGGTTCAGCATGTATGCATGAGGTACAATGCTAGATATGCATTATTGTAATGGCTTAAGGACGGTTGAAACCTATAGTAGTCCAATCTCTTAGGGTGAGTTAATAGAAGTTGTGCAAAAACCCTAAATGCGCATGCATGTCATTTTATGCGAGGATACGGTGATTTAGGGTTAATAGTATCGATGGCAGGGCATGGCAATGTGCTGGTTGGGTTAGTATAACACAAGTAATACAAGTCACGGGTTCACGGCAACTATGGCTTTAATTGTCGAATTAGGGTTTTACGACGAACGACGATAAGAGAAACTAAACAACTTGCATCCTACGAGGTCATACCATGCATGTGTTCCTAATGGATAACTAGTTGCTACAAGTCGTAGGAATTCTCGTAAGGATTCCAGAACTGTACAGCTTGTCGAAATTGGAGTTAGGGTCGCGAAGTTAGGGTTTATCGACCCTCGACGGAGGCTAAACAACAACCCTAGATATCAGTGTGTGCATTTGCTCAAAATTAATTTTTGATTCAGCCATATTGTAGAGAATTTCATAAGCTTTCTAACCATATAAAGTTTGTCAAATTTGGATAAGTGGTTTAAAAGTTATGGCTGTTTGAATTTTAAACCAAAAATTACCCTAAACAGTTCAAAACCCTAATTGCTAGATCTACCCGAAGGCTACCCAACCCTAACCCGTAAACCCTACGCGTACCCAGCCTCAGCTCACATCAAAACCTCAACACATAAACCGCCCCAACTGACAGGTGGGGTCTCCGGGGCAGTGCTGACTGGGCAGGGAATCCCAGTCAGCAGCTGACCGAGCTCTAGGGGCAAATCAGAGGAGGCCACGCGGCTCTCCTCTGATCTCTCTCTCTCTCTCTCACTCGGGGTCGGCCGGAGGCGAGGTCCAGAAGGCGGGAGCTCACCGGAGCTTGCTCCGGGGCTCGGTTGGGCTCGGGGAAACGCCGGGGAGGATCAGAGGCTCACCCCGAGGAGGCTTCGTTTGCTCGGGAGGAAGGAGGAGGCCGGGAAGGGGGTCGGCGACGAGGACCGGCGGCGAGGGCTTCGGGTCGTCGGCGTCGGGGGTGTTCCGGGCTCGGATCTGTGAGGAAAAGCAGCGGAGAGGGTTAAGGGGGTTGAGAGGGGGCTAGGGGTGGAGAAGATGGAGGAGGAGGTGGACCAGTGCGTGCTCTGGGGCTCGCCGGAGATCTGACCGGACCCGAAGACGAAGGCGGCGGTTAGGGCGATTCCAGCACGGATTCGAGCTGCAAAGGAGGAAGATGGGTGAGGGAGAGCAGGTGGAAGCTCGGGGACGGAACAAAGAGGGCTGAAGCTCACCGAGGCGCTCGGGATTGCTCGTCGTAGACGGCGGCCGGAGCTAGAGAAGGAGCTCGGAAAAGGGGAATTTGGGAGCTAGGGTTCTTGGAGAGGAGCGGGGAGGAAGGAGAGCTGTCGGGATGGCCCTTTTAACAGGCGGCGGCGGCTCGGACCGGTGGCGTCGGGGGCGGGGCACCGCCCAGCTCGGCCTCTAGCCGGCGGAGACGTGGAGGGGAGGATCTGGCAAGCGGGGCCCGGGGCGCTGCGATGGAGGGAGGGGGAGGCTGACAGCGGGGCCCGGGTCGTCAGCGAGAGAGGGGGAGCGGGCGCGCGCGCGGGAGGAGTGGGCCGGCCAGCTGGGCCGGCCGAGTAGGCCGTCGGCCCGAGTAGGTTTAGGGTTTGTTTTTCTTTTTCTTTTTAATTTCCCTGATCCATTCCCCACGTCATTTTATGTTCAAATTTTTCTCCAAATTTTCTGAAATTTTTACCAGACCCTCCTAACATTATTCTTGAGCTACTGTAAGAGTTTGAACCAATTTGGAGTTTATTTAAAGGGGTGTCCAGCTCAAATTTGAATTAGGGTCCGAGTTAGGGTTTACACTGCGACTAGGCCCTAGGTATATTCAAAAATTCTAAAATTTGACATATAGCTAAGGTTTTCCCTTTTGGAGCTATCTGTGGAGTTTGAGAGGTTTGCATCCACTAAAAAGTGTTCTATCGTCGAAACCCTAATTCCAGCTCCTTTAGGGTTTTTAGGTTTAGGGACGGGGACTCTTCGAAGGATTCGATGACTTCCACCACCCATATTATTGACATTTTCAATTCAACTATTTCGAATAAGTTGATTGGTGTTTGTATAAATATCCACCGAGGATGAGATATTAACATATTCTATAAATTACAATCATATTACATCTGAGTTTAAATGAGGTGGGGCGATGATGATGACATGTATGCATGGATGCAAGGTAAACCCTAATTATCGACTTTGGGTATTACAGCTACCTCATGCTCTAGTTGCACTAATGCCCGATAGTTAGCTTAATTAACTAAGTCTAGACCTTTTGAAATGATCCAGTCCTTCACTAATCCAGTGCATATGTAAACCGATTTCAGTAGTGGCAATTAGGACCTGTTTCCCCACCATAAGCATTAGCTATCAATGAGGTGTAAGGCATAGCCATTTCTCTAAGGCCTGTTCAACCGGTACCTAGCTCGACTAATTACCTCATTAAACGAGCAATGTGAAAAATACATGTATTGTCAAGCTAAGGTCTTCATTGCATATGGTCTCGGTTGAACAAGGTGCTACTCAATAAAGACCTTATATGCTTACGGATGACATGAAGGACCCACTTGTCTCCTCTAGATAATATGTTAATACTAGGAATAAGATAATATATATATTGTTCTCTACTGAGAAGAAGACAGGAAATGCTAAATTTGATTAAATTTGTAGAACTTGTAGAAAATGCACGTGACCTCCAAATACATGTATCTTAGAGAATCTAGCTTAACAGTAAATGTTAAGATGCTCGATGTCATAATTTACCAATGGGCTAGCAGATAATCGCATTATCAAGCTCTCACATACTACCGCTGTAAATAACTTTAAAAGCTACAAACCACCCTCGAGTTTTAACAGTGACCAATTCAAAAACACTATAACATGATCTGCAGGACTCCAACCTAGACGGTTTCAATTACGTTAGCTTCATGATAGATTTTCCTACACCCTAGTTTGCATTTCACTAATATGAATCAATTGACTGAGCCCTAATTCGAATTACAGGTTTAAAACCCTTCTCCTTGGTTGCGTATCACATCCCATGCATGCATCCATATTCTCGATTCAACCTGATTAGAGTTATAACCCAACTAAAAATAAACCAAAATCTGGAATGAATACTAACCTGCTTGTGTAATTATACACTTTATTTTAATCCCCCGTAGTTGCATCCATGTCAATTGCATCCATGCATCTTCGTCATTTTCAAATTAGCTTCTTAGGCTTGCTTTTCCCTTTTTGGAGGTCGCTTGCTTCTTACCGGTGTTTCGAGTATTCTGGAGTTCTCGCGCATGCTCCCCGTACTTCCCCAAGCAACGAGGCAAGCTCCATTGCTTGTTGATTAATCAATACATTGGGTGTTAATCTTTGCTTGGCTTAATTAATCAACTTGACTTGATGCTTGTGTGAATGTTTGCTTGATCGGTACTAGATACCGCACTAGTATGTGTAGTTCTTGTTGTTATGTGATAGCTACGGCTGAAAAACTTACCTTGTTGCCCTATTAACTTGAACTTGCTAAAGTGAGATGTGAGAGCCGAGGGTGGGCACACGATGAATAGAGTTGGTGTTAATTGAAGCTATAGGGGCGACCCCCGGTGTTTTGAAGTGTTTTTGTCGCCACACCAACCTGAGGTGACTTCATTGTGTTACTTCCCTTATCACCGCGTGGACGTTAGCGGAATCATGGCTGGAGTGTAGTTGAGGTAAGTCTCAGGCCCGTGGAGCTTTGCAACCTCCAGGGATAATGCACTCTTTACACTCAGGGTGATCGATTGCCGGTAACGGTCCGAGAGATTGATTGAAATTGTCATTGTGATGAACATGTGATCTAATTGGGGTGTGGGCTGCCCCTGAATGAATTGGAAATGATGACATTCATATTATTATGGCGTGTGTGTGCTTGTAAGTGGCTAGTATCTCTCTGTGGTTGTTCTAACCTATGCGCAGATGTTACCCCATTGTTATACCATGGTTAAGATGGCTTCCAGCTGTTATTAAGTTGTTGCTAATATCTGCTGAACCTGAAATTAAAATGGTGTAGTTTATGTTTACTTTATCCCTTTTTATGCAACTTAACTTGATTAAAATTGCGAACCTTCCCCACTTGTCAAATATGATTAATACCATGTTTTAATTAATTGATGAGCAATGTCTTGCGAGTACGGTGGTTGTACTCACCTAGGTTTATCCTAGGCAGGTTCATGGAGCATTTGGAGTTAACGGTTGCTGCTTCGGTTTACCACTTTCGGCTTCGACTTCCTAGGGAATATTGTGGGCTGTTTTTGAGGTGGTTTCTCCACCATCTCTGGTATTTTAATTTGTTTCCACTGCTGCCATTGTGGCTATTTTGATGATTCATCAACCTTTGGGTCGTGTTGTATGTAAGATAAATACTGCCCCGAGTATGGGATGTGTTAAAACTTATTTGGTAATCCTTCCCTTTGGTGCTTTGTTGTGATATACAAGTTGTTATTGGGGCTGCCCATATGCAATGCGTGTATGATATGAAGTATATGGGTATACCGTGAAGGGTTAAAGCTGTTCTCCTTGCTACTATGTCGAGCAGGTATCGGTTGAGCAACCCGCTGGCTGAGATACAGTGCCGGTCAGGCAGGGTGTGGGTGTATTCTACCGGGCTCTCGAGCGACCCACTAGCCATTGAGCTAGGTTAGGGTGTGGGTAGAATCACCGGGCTCCTCCGACCTTGCTTTGCATAGTGGAATTGAGAACGACTCTAAACCTTCACCGGATTAGGGAATTGTATGTGGTTCTGGGAAGTTTAGTCGCTTCCGGCTAGCTTGCGGTGGTCAGGTGTCGGATCACTCCACCTTGGTGTGCACGGCGCAGGTACCATGTCACCAGGTCGACTGGTCCCTCGGCCCTTGGCGAACATTCGTTCCCCTAATCATATGTAATTCCTGGGTCCGTGACAAACTGTCTCGCGGGAGAGGCGCACATGCAAGTTGTCGGAGGTGCTTCCGTGTACGTACTTGATCGGTGATGGAGAAGGCGACACCCTCTTGCACTTCCCGGCCGTGCGGGAGGAGATACCCACAGGCTCCGTTACAAAGTAGTACTTGATATTTGGGGGCAGAAATCGAAGAGATGAAGAAGAGGAAGACGTATCGTGCACGCTTTTAACGACGAAGAAGAGGAGGACATTATATATAGACACACCAGCACGACCCCTCATCTCCTGCCGTGACTCCTCATGTACCGTCGGCTCGCATGTAAACAGTAGAGGCGCATAATTTTGCAACTAATACTAGTGGCCGACTGACCTTACACTAGTGGCGGCAAATGGAAGATGCGAAGTAAAAACCCTAGATTAAATACACATTTCGAACACAGATTAAGAAGACATTTCCAAATATCACATAACAACAAAAGGCTAGTTTGTTACATTACATAACAAAAGGCTAGTTCATGCATATACACATAATGTGAAGCAAAAGGAAATAAAAAACTATCTAGCTAGATCCTCTCCAGTGGGAGATCTTCATCTAGAGGTTCCGGCCTCAGAGGAGAGACAGTAGCAACTTTGAAGAAGCTCACCATCTCAGCACCCCACCAGATATACTTCGCGTGGAGGTGCAAGGTGGGCTTTTTGTTCGGATTGGTGCAACGGACGAGGATATGCCTCGGCTCGTGGTGAGCTTCAACGAGAAGTTGGTGCCATGAAAACTTCTTATGCAGGATACACTGGATGATGTACACACCAGAGTACTGCACGAGGTCAGCGTTGTACACACAGAGGAGGGTGTCCTCGATGTCACCATAGCGGGCGAACTCCAGTGCATCCATTGTGGCGCAGAAGAGCTCCATGTTCATGCATGCACAGTCCTTGCGGATGGGCAAAGGAGGCGACGCTTCGCTCTTGATCTGCTTCCCCCAAGAGCTCCCTGTAGCGGCCATTGCGAGAGATTGAGGTGGTGGCTAGATGGCTGGGGAAGGAGGTGGCTGGAGGTGGCGTTTGGAGGAATATTGAAGAAACAGCGAAGAGATCAAGGCATCGTGCGGTTTATAGGGGGGCTAGACTCACGGCACACCCGAGGCAGTTGACATCGCACACGGTTATCTAAAATAACCATCACTGATTCTCACAACATTGCACACGATCAACCAGGAAAAAACTTCACCGATGCTTCCTACCTCATCACAAATGGACATTTACGGGTGACCGTGGGTGATGTGCCCCACATCGCATACAGGCCGTTTTTCCCACGCACATCGCACAAGGGCATAATTTGGTGACCGTGTGCGATGTTTACTTTGCTTACAGTTTGCACAGAACTGTGTGCGATGGAGGGTCTTAAAAGATCTGTTCTGTAGCAGTGTTTCCCCAACCTTTTTCTTACAGATTTGTAAAGCTTCCAAGTTTGATTTTTATGTGTGTGCAAAACTGTATTGGTGCTATTAATGGAACCCATGTCCCCATCACTATTGTTGAAGAGAAAGTCCCATCATTTAGAAATAGGAAAGGAACCCTGTCTCAAAATATGATGGTGGCTTGTGATTTTGATCTGAATTTTAGATTCATTTTATGTGGCTGGGAAGGGTCTACATCAGATGCAAGAGTCCTTCAGTCTGCTATCAGCAAATGATATTCATGTGCCAGAAGGAAAATTCTATCTTGTGGATGGTGGATATGCAAACTATCTTTTCTTGCCCTATACAGAGGAGTTCTATGTCATCTCAGTGAATTCAAGAGGATACGGTCATCTCATAGTGCTTATGCTAACCACAAGGAGTTATTCAACCATCGCCATACAATCTTTCATAACCATACTGAAAGAGCGATTGGTGTTCTATAGAAGAGATTCTTGATTCTAAAAGTGGGCACCCACCATCCCATAAAATCTCAAATTAAAATTCTGGTTGTATGTGCTGCATTCCATAACATTATTAGAGGTCTAAATGGTGATGTGGGGTGGTTGGACCACCAACCACCTTATATCCTATCATTTGATTATGTTGATGTCCCAGATGGTGATGGTAGTAACCAACATGATGTGGAGTCAAATGATGGAACCACTCTTAGAGACCAAATTGCTATGCAAATGTGGGTTGATTATAATGTTTAGTTGACATGAATTTTTATGTATTTGGATGTTTCTTTTATTTGAAAGGATCGCAGGAGCCGACTGGGGGGGTGAATAGGAGACTAGCCAAATTCAAAGAACAACTTTGTTTTATCAAGCATAAGCCTTAACAGGTAAAGAGGTTTAGCTAGCTATGAAACAGATAGACTACTCAGGCAGCAAATGACATGAAGATTAACACATAGCTGACACACAGGTAGCTAACACAAGTTAAAAGATGTATCACAGCACTAACAAACAGCACAAACAAGCAAGCAGGTGATCAAACAGTAAGTGCTAAAAGTAAACACACAGAGAGAGACACAGAGGATTTTTCACCGAAGTTCCCACTCCTTGCAGAGTGTACGTCTCCGTTGGAGAACCTACTCCGAAGAGATAGCAGGCACTTGTGGGGCCTTTTTCTCCGTGTACCTGAAACTTCAGGCACACTCCTTTGCTTGTGGAAGCAGGAGATGAGAGGCTTGCAACTGTCAGCGTACGAACACCGGCGATGGCCCAGAAGGACCCCCTTTGGGATTCGACCGGGGAGGCGAAGGAACAGGAGCTACGTCAATCTTGAGCGGCAGGGGGCTAGGAAGGAGACCGTGATTTACCCAGGTTCGGGCCACCCTCTTGGTGTAAAACCCTACGTCCTGCTTTTTGTGTATATATGAATATTTGGATGATTACAATGAGCTAGAAAACTCAGGTGTTCTTGCTCTCTTCTTTTTTAGGCCTCCCCCCTCTCATGGCCTTGGTTCTCCTCTTATATACCCGGGGGTTACCACAATGGCCAAAAGGCAAACATACTGTAGCCGTAGCGTTGCTGACGGATAGGGCGTGGGCGACCCACGCCGGCGGTTGAGTGTTACTATAGTGAAATAGTTCCTGTCACGCTTTGGTTGGAATCTGGATCATCATGACGTGGTCGGGTCAAAAGATGAAGACTTCCCGGAGCGCCCTCTGCCACGGACCATGCTGCAACTACCCTGGCCCCACAGACCATGGACAGGAGGCATGCGCTTGGGCGTGCGGTGGTGCGTCCCAAAGTCAAAAAAGGTGTCAGACCGCTCCATCCCCTGACAAGACCGACAGTTGACGGGGCCCATCATATGGGATGACGGAATTTGACCAGGACACCGCCATCTTGTCCGCACGGACTTGGAGTAGGTGGGCCTGCACAGACCGATATTAAATGCGCCTGTCGGACCACGTGCACTGGGGAAAGACCTACGAGGGGTGCTCGGGGTTCCGTGCTCAGGGACTCCCGAGCACACGACCTAGGCCATTCCACCGCCTGTGGGAGCCACTCGCCATCCCGAGTGGGCCCCAAGTTGCCTTGGGTGCTCGGGGAGCATCCTTAAGGGATGACTCGGGGTTCCCCTTAAAGGCCGAGGGGACACAATGCTCGGGGTGAGCTCCTGAGCGCCTCCTCTTAACTCCCATGCCCTTGGTGACACGGCGTCAAGTTCGGCCTTTGCTAGCGGTTTAGGGGACCCCGTTCCCCGTATCGTCGATAGCAACGGTTGAAAATGGCTGGCAAAGGTTGAGGTCCAAGACCTCCCCTGGTCCCCTATATATAGGGTCCGCAGGCACCTAACCGTTACACTCATGCCACGTAGGATTAAGTGAGTCACCTATGACAGGCACCGGTGACACAGCTAACCACAACACACAATGGTAACAAGGCTTCAGGTAGACCTACACCTGTGTCACCGGTGGCTGACATAGGTGAAACCCTAACTAGCACATTACATGCCCTCAACGCACACAACAAACTCTGATGCATAACAGGAGAGAACCTCCAACAGTTTTCTGACGCAGCAGACAAACCATTGCAGTGCAGTTCCCTTAGCATTTTCAAGCTCTCCCCTGGCACAGAGGTGTACCTGAGTCACAGAGCAGTTGTTCACCTGTGACACAGCTATGCCACACAAGTAACTATGGCTCTAGGGTTTAGGAAACTAGCACAGCAGTGTACTAGCACGACCCAGTTTCACACTTGTGCAAAACTGTTGTTACAGGGCCACTGACCTCAAGGCATCAGTGCCACTGTCCAACACTCTGAGCATTGAGCATAAGAACTTCCAAAAGTAATTGTAACTTCATCCCTCTTGGTAGTACAGGTGTTTCTTAAGGACTCAAGAAAACTAGCAAATCTAGGCTTCAGCTTCCACCAACTGTAGTCAAGGCTCTTGGCACATCAAGCAACCATCACCTTGCTTGCAACTCCTAGCACAGCACCAGCTTCTTCATAACTGTGGCACAGCTACCTAGCATAGCTATCTCCTTGTCTTGGAAAATACCTTTGTACTTTTAGTGGTCATCCTTTTATAAATGAAACCTCTTCCCGGAACCTAATCTTCCTGCTTACACTCAACTCAATGTAAATATTAGATCCCAGTTTGGGTTGCCATTAGCCATCAAAACCATTTAGGGGCCTAGATGCTCTTTCAATCTCCCCCTTTTTGGTGGTTAGTAGCAAACCATTCAACATTATCAATTAAAGATATGAATGAGTAGGACATATGCAAGTTGTTAGAATATACTCCCCTGAAGCTGTGCATAAAAGATTTGCTTTTGGAATGCAAATACACAGATTTGAATTGTAGACATGAGTAGTATTTTCTCACAACTTGCACTTCATCAGTTTAGAAAGTTAAATGAATCATGAGTAATAAACTGAACTAAGCTGATAATGATGTAGTTTTAAATTTTCTTTTAAAGCATGTTTAGAGCACAAAGAAGGATTAGCATGATTAGAGCATTCATTAACATGAGTTATGATCAGAGCAAACATTTATACATGAAGCAGAAAATGTGTGAAGAGTCAGAGCATAAATCAAATCAGAGAAAAAACCAACCACACATATCAACACATGATCATGACAGAATAACATAGCTCAAAACATAAATTAAACTGCATCATTACAGAAAAGAAAAGACTTAATGTGATCAAGACATAAGAAATTGAAACAGGAAAAACTAGTCTTGATACATAACACAACACTACTCTGCTCCCCTAAAGCCACTCACTCCCACTACAGCTAAGCTTTTCTCCCCCTTTGACACTAAAACACCAGAAAGCGGTAAGGTGATGAGACGGTGGCCCGATGGGGTCATGTCCTCATCATCAAGGAAGAAGAAACCTCATGTCGGCTTGAACTGCAAGAGCTGGAGAACCTCTGTGAGCTACTGCTGCAAGGAGTCTACTTTGATATGCAGACCTTTCACTTCTCTGTGCAGAGCAGCAAACTAAATAGGCATGACTTTGTTCTGATAGGCTTTGGCAGCTTCTTGAGTCATCATGGAGGAGGAGAGGGTGCCATCTTCTGCTACCCTGTCACAGATATAAGCTCAGTTGGGTCAGTTGTAGGATCACCAGCTGTGACACTAGTGGGCAGTTGGCAAGGAGGAGCCTGAGGCTGAGAAGCTGGATCTTGAGAGGCTGATGGACCAGCTGTGTCACTAGTGGGTGGCACAGGTGAATCACTTGGATCACCAAAGAGTGCTGGCACAACCATCTCATCAGGATGATCATTAGCTTGAGGTCTAAGCTGGGTTTGGCTCCCTTCACTGTGGTATCAAAAGTTGAATCTGGAAGACCTGTTCTGTTCTCTTGAGGATCATATACATGATGTATGACCCATACCTCAGCTTAGCCTTCTTGTCTTTCTGAATAGCATCTATTTCATTAAAGATGTACCTTGCCACATCAAAATGCTGGTTCTTGGCAATATGCACTAACACCTGCCACACTGGATTGTATACTACATCTGTGTTGCCTCCCTTTGGTTGAAGGGTGACATCGAGAATATTTACCAAGTGCTTGGCAGTGATGGTGATATCTTTGAAGTACACATGATCTGAAGGGGCATTGGCAGGGAATGTGAAGTTCCTTGGATAGAATTTTCTTCTTTCAGCATTGGAGACTGGCTCTAATTTGAATAAGTTAGGCATTCCTGGCTCCACAGGTGCACTGAACAGGCTATTGAACTCTGGAGCTATAATGGATAGCAATTGTCCTCTAGTTCTCCAGAGCATGACATCTTGATTTTCTTGTTCTACCCACACAGTGGTATAGAACTCCCTAATGATCTCTAGGTCATAGCCTTGTTGTAGATTGCATAAAAACTCAAGTCCTATGGCTTGGATTAGAGATGGTAAAGCCCCCAGTCTTGGATCACTCAAGGCAGACCAATCAATGACCTTGCAATCTGGGGTCTGTGCAGTCTGGTTCCAAGAACTCCTTATCCTCACTGAAATATGGGCAGGTAGACCTCATCCTGATGAAAGCACTAGGGCTCATTGAGGCAACCCTGTTCTTTGATTTTCTTGGGTCACACTTGGGGAGCTTCATAGCTGTAGCCCTTGGAATGAACTTCATCTGATTGACCTCTGTCCTCAGAGCATGAGAGAACATATAGTGATACTTGAATTCCAGATCCTCTTCACCCTTTGAGTGACTAGGTGAGCTTTTTGCTTGTTCTACCTCATCAGGTTCATTATCTGATTCTGCACTGGAAGATGAGCCGTCAGCTTGTTAATCTTCATCAGAGTTAGCTCTGGGTTCTCTTGCCCTTGGAGGAGTTACTGATACACCTCTGCCATCATCTGATGAGCTTTCTGAGCTCTCTTCTTCAGCTGGGTCATCTGCCTGTGGCACAGGTGACCTTGATGACTCTTCTGTAGGTGAGGGCACAGCTGTGACCGCTGGCTGTTGAGCAGGTGAAGGAGCTGATGGAGAGCTTTGAGTCTCAGGGGCAGCTGGCTGTGTCACAGCTGTCTGAGGCAACTGTAAATTTATTCCTTGAACATGTGGTGACTCAGTGGCTTCTGCTTGTCCTTCTTCTCCCTCTGAGACAATGAATGTTGAAGGGGATATTGGCTTGTGCACATCCAGAGTTGAGAGAGTGTCCGTACTGACTGAGCTGGAACTCTTTTTTTCCTCTTTTCTGATAAGTTGCTGGCAGAGTAGGCATTAGATTAGCACCTGGGTCAGCTATCTGTGGCACAGGTGGTGACTTCTCCTTCTTCACAGCAAGAATGTCTTGCTGCTGCTTGGTCAATTTATCCTTCAATGATGGCTTTGAGGATTGAGATGTCTCAGAGATAATGGGGACATCATCATCAACAGCCACTGTCTCAGTTCTCTTTCTCTTGTAGCTGGGAAGGGGTATCTTGGCAGCTTTTTTCCTAAACTCAGGTGATAGCATCTGTTGTAAGGATTTTATTTCTTGTAGCAAGGCTTTTCTATCAGGACCTTGAGGAAGAGCTGTCATCTTCATAGTTAGGTCCTGAATCTGATTCACCAGATGGGTGTCTCTTGCTGATATAGAGAAACTTGACCCAGTGGACGCAGCTGTGGTATCAAGTGATGACACTGATACTAACACAGCTGGTGTCTTGGAAGATAGGAGCTGCTGCTTCTCCATGATTTGTCTTCTGACAGGCTGCCTCTCTGAATCTGACTTAGCAGCTTGCATCTGGAGGTGAAGGGCAGCTATCTCATTTGAGAGAATTTTGTCAGCAGCTGTAGGCTCTGGAATAGCCATAGAGATAGGCCTAGCCTAACTTGACAGCTGAAGAGACTTTGCTTGGTCGGTCTCCAGCAAGCGCTTCTTCTTCCTCTCATTGGTCTCCTTACTGATTTTCTCTGAGAGCCTATCCATCTGTTCTAAGATGATTTTGTCATTATCTAGATCTGCTTCAGAAATCTACTGACAAGATTTAGGCTCATGAATTGAAAGTGTGCCCCTTGGCAACACTACTTCAGAGATGGATGACTTTGTTACTTTTCTAATTGTTCTCTTGGGCTTCTTAGCAGTTTCCTTGCCCAATGAAGTGTGTTCAGCATCGGATGAGGACCTTGTCCTCTTGGATGGGACAAACTATACTGAACTTGACTGTCCAGCTTTGGATGCTACAGCAGCAGCTTTCTTTTACCTGAAGGCATCAGAAAAAATGGTCACCTGTCATCTGGGTTCCAAAGGCCACAGTTTCCTGTGTCACTGGTATCTTATATAGCTATGGAACCACTAGCGTCACAGGTAGCTTACACAGTTCACTAACCCCTTTGCCTAAGGATATAGGTGATAGTCAGCCCAGGAGGATCCATGTGATATCATCCATAGCAAAGGCTGTGAAATCTAAGAACTTGCCTATTAACCCTATCACTGCAATTTCTGCATATGACAAAGTTACTGAGGGAACCAAACTAGTTTGGGTCCCTAAATCTCATAACTAAACTTGCAGGACACTGTCTCCAGTGGAACTGATTGGATTGTGGACAGTGAATGTACACAACATATGACTGGAGGTAGAGAGGAGTTTGTAGAGATCACCAATGAGAATCTGCCCAGCAAACATGTGATCTATGCAGACAACTCCTAGGGAAAGGTAAATGGCATTGGTAAAGTTGCCATATGTGAACATCATTCCTTATAGTCTAATGTCTGTGTCACAGCTGTGTGACACAGGTATGAAAGTCACTTTCTATCCTGATGAGGTTATAGCCTCTAAACTATCTGATAGTTCACAAGTGTTCAAAGTATGCAGGTCAGGAAAATTGTATATTGTGAATTTCAATGAATAGCTTGCAGCAGCTCCATGGTGTCTCATGGCCAAGACCGGTGTTGGCTGGCTGTGGCACAGGTGGCTAGGACATGTGGGAATAAAGATTCTCAACAAGCTAAGCAAACATGACTATGTCATAGGCTTGGAGAAGGTGAAGTTTGAGAAGGACAAGTCTTGCAGTTCTTGTCAAGCCAGCAAACAAGTTGGAGCTGCCCATCATCCCAAGACCATCATGACCACCACCACTCCTTTTGAGCTCATACACATTGACCTTTTTGGTCCTACAACATATGAGAGCTTGGGAGGTAACAAGTATGGCTTTATTATTGTAGATGATTTTTCTCGCTATACTTGTGTGTTCTTTTTGAAGAAGAAGACACAGGTCTACAAGAAATTCAAGCATCTCATAGTTAGAGTGCAAAATGAGTAGAAGATGAATCTAGTCAAAGTCAAAAGTGACAATGGGACTGAATTCAAAAATTCCAAGGTGGAGGCATTTCTGGACAAGCATGGAATCAAGCATGAGTTCTCAAGTCCATATGCCCCACAGCAGAATGGTGAAGTGGAAAGAAAGAATATAACATTGATAGAGATGGCAAGGATACTACTCAATGAGTACAAGACTTCACTAAGATTTTGGACTGAAGGTGTCAACACTGCCTGCCACTCAATCAACAGACTCTATCTACATCCACTGTTCAAGAAGACTCCATATGAGCTGCTCACCAACAACAAGCCAACTTTGTCATACTTCAGAGTACTCGGTTGGAAGTGCTACATTCTTAGAAAAGGCAAATGCCTCTCTAAGTTTGAAGCTAAATCTGATGTTGGTATCTTTCTTAGTTATGCTACTAACTCCCACGCCTATAGGGATTTTAACACCTCTACAAAGGTTGTTGAAGAATCTATAGATGTGGACTTTGATGAATCTTATAGCTTTCAAGGAGAGCAAGTTGCTAATGATGTAGGGAGCAAGGACATTCTCAAGAAATTCACTGGTGCGATCAGACCTACTGTCAAGGAGGAATCTGTCTCACCAAGTGATCATGAACCACCTGCTCCACCACTATGTGAAGACACTGGAGAGCAAGACATCGAGTTCGAGTACAACCCAGCCAATGATCAACCGGATGCAGAGGACCTGTCTCAGCCAGCTGTGTCACAAGAACTAGCTGTGTCACAGGCAACACCAACAGCTGTGACACAGGTGGTTGACCCAGAACCCCTTATGATCAGTAGGCTGCAGAAGGATCACCCTGTAGATCAAATCATTGGTGCCATTCATAGGGGAGTGACTACTCATTCTCGTATTGCAAATTTTATGAACATTAGTATTTTGTCTCCAGTGTTGAACCTAGGAACGTCAATGAAGCTCTCAGGGATGCTGATTGGATAAATGCCATGCATGAAGAGCTGAATCAGTTTGAAAGAAATCAAGTCTGGTCCCTGGTGGAAAGACCCCATGACCACAATGTCATTGGAACAAAATGGGTCTTTAGGAACAAGCACGATACAAATGGACTGGTGATGAGGAACAAGGCCAGATTAGTTGCTCAAGGTTTCACTCAAGTGGAAGGTCTGAACTTTGGTAAAACTTTTGCACCAGTGGCAAGACTAGAAGCAATCAGAATTCTACTTGCTTATGCTGCACATCATAACATAAGCTATATCAGATAGATGTAAAGTCTGTCTTCTTAAATGGTAAACTTTCTGAATTAGTCTATGTTGAGCAATCACCTGGTTTTGAAAATGCTAATAAACCACACCATGTTTACAAATTGCACAAAGCATTTTATGGTCTAAGACAAGCACCTAGAGCATGGTATGATACATTGACAGAATTTCTGATCATAAATGGATTTAAAATGGGCTTAGTAGACACAACTCTATTCACTAAGAAAAAGGGAAAGGACTTATTTTATTGCCAAATTTATGTCGATGACATAATATTTGGTAGTACTAATCGTTCAATGAGTGATGAGTTTAGCAAGATGATGACCAAGAGGTTTGAGATGTCTTTGGATAGAGAGCTCAAGTACTTCCTAGGACTCCAGATCAAGCAACTCAAGGAAGAGACTTGCAATAAAAGGTCTAGCTTGGTGTCTAGCTCATATGTTCATGCTATTTATGCTGTTTGTGTTTTCATCTGCGTTACCCACCTGTGTCACAGGTGTGTTCTATGCCTTGAGCTAAGAGTTTTCGCTGAGCTATTTGTGCACATCTTTTGTGTGCATATTTTCCTATCTTAACTAGGTTTTCTAAATCAACTCTTGTCAGTTTTAGCTTTGCTTGTTTGATTTTCTAGCAAACTGACATTGGGAAGATTTCATAAGGACCCTCTGATAGTGCTCAAGTGCTTTCTCTCTTATCAAATTCTCTCTATCTTGGTGTTCCGGATGAAAAACTTGTCACCTAAGTCATCCACCTGTGTCTCAGGTGTATTCTTTTGAACATCGTATGTCATAGGGAATCTTTTCACTAACCTGTGTCACAGGTCATCCACTCAGCTGTGATACAGCCACTTTATAACCCTTCGGCCTATATAAAGGAACTCACGTTTCCCATGAAACCCTGTTCGATCGCAGAAACCCCAAACTTCCGCTGAGCGCTAAACTTTTGAGTTTTCGTCAAAATCGTGAATTCCGCCCTTCAAAAAAATTTCAACTCGTCAGAGAAGCTTTCCGAGGTGCTCCAGTATCGTTTCATCCGTGCCTTGCCAAGTTTTCGATCAAAGTAAGCTCCAGCCAACCCTTCTTTGTGCTCAACCTAAATTCATGTCAATGCAATCGCTCGAGAACTTAATCCAGTAGCGCATTGTCCTTGATTACGGTTGGTTTAGCTTTTGTTTAGCTTTTTGGACTCATCTAGCTCGAAACCTAGCGGTAAAACCTTGTTAAACCCTAGTTTTCATGAATCTGCCTTCCGCCACTATGCATAGCTGTGTCACCGCTAAGGTCTCACCTGTCACACAGGCATGCCTATTCAACGGGCGGAGACTTTAGTTTGGTTCTAAGTCCTCACCTGTGTCACCTTGTCCTCACACAGGTGGCCAATACAGCTACTATCTTCTGCATTTAGGAACACCTCTTTCCTTCACTCTTTCTTATCTATCTCATTTCCACAGATGTTTTCAGGGTCAGACAGAGCAGACAGTGGTCTCCAATGGTCAGATCCCAAAGAGTCAAGCAGAGAGATTATTATCTCAGACTCTAATCAAGAAAGGGAGAGGCTGAGACAGAGAGAGGAAGCTCTTCAGAGAAGAAGAGCTCAGCAGAAAGCTTACAGGCAAAGAAAAGCTACAGCAAAAAAGCTGCTGCTGCAACATCCAAGGCTGGTCAGTCCAGTTCAACACAGGTTGTCTCAACCAAGAGGACAAGAGACATCTTTGAGCAAGATAGCTACTAAGAAGCCAAAGGGCACAATCAGAAAAGTGACAAAGAAGTCATCCATCTCAGATGTAGTGTTGCCAAGGGGCACACTCATAATTCAAGAGCCTGTCTCTGAACCACAAATGTCTGAAGCAGACATAGAGAATGACAAGCTCATATTAGAAGAGATGGACAAACTCTCAAATCAGATCAGTGCAACAACAGATGAGAAAGTGAAGAAGCAACTTCTTATGATATACACTGCCAAGAATCTTGAGCTCTCAGTGCAGGCCAGACCAATCACAATCGCTTTTCAAGAGCCTACAGCTGCAGATAAAGCCCTCTATGTGAAGTAGCAGATTTACATCTACAATTATAGGCAGCCACCTCAGAGTCTGCCAAGAAAGATTTAAGACATAAAATCCTTGAGAAGCAGAAGGCATTCTCATTCAGCTCTCAATCAGCTTCAGCATCAAAACCCATTGCGGTTCCATGTTCAGATGTCAGAGATCATAACCTTCTGCAACAGATTAATGAGCTATTTGCCAGAATGAAGAACACTCCAAGAGGTCTTGCTAGGAAAGCTTTGCTAGCAGAGATCAAAATCAAGCAAAACTTGCTCTCTCCTGATCTCAGACAAGAAGCTGCAGCCGTGCCTGTACCAAGTTTCAAGAGGAAGAGATCTGAAACTATAGTAATTTCTGATAAGACTCAAGCCAAGAAGCAGTCAGATGCAGAGGTCGCAATCATCTCTGAGACCTCACAGAGCTCCAAACCATCTTTGAATGAACAGCTGGTTCAACAACAGGAGGCTCTGAAGGAGTTAAAGAAGGAGATGTCACCACCTGTGGTACAGGTGGCTGACCCAGCTAAAGCAAGCATGCACACTTATCAGAGAAGAAGGAAGAAGAGTGCCAGCTCAATCAGTACTGAGACTCTCTCATCTCTAGATGTGCATAGACCAATATCTCCTTCACAATTTCTTGTCTCTGAGATGGAGGAACAGGCTGCAGAAGAGGCCCAAGCACCCACATCATCGCCAAAGGCTGGAACAGATAAGCCTTCTGGCTCTGCTCAGATTGCATCTCCACAGCTGTCTCAACCAGCTGTGTCTCAGGTAGCAGATGCCCCAGTGCAAGCTTCGCAACTATCTTTGTCATCAGTGTCACAGCCAGTTGACACTGAAGTCACTTCACCTGTTGCTCATCTCACACAGTCCCCACCTGTGACACAGGCAAGTGACTCAGCAGAAGAAGAAGAAAGCTCTGAGAGCTTATCAGATGATGGCAGGGGTGTTTCAGTGACCCCTCCAAGAGCGAGGAAGCCTCAATCAGACTCTAACAAAGAGTATGTAGATGAAGAATCTTCCTCCAGCTCAGAGTCAGAACAAGAGGCAGTAGCAGAGGCAGAACAAGAGGACAGTTCTCCAGGAAATTCTACTGATGAGGAGGACTTGGAATCCAAAGAGTCAAAGATCACCCAAATCAGAGTCCGTATGCCCGTAATATAGATGTTTGAATTTAGGGCTATCTCAGCAATCCGAATCAGAGTCTAGAACTTGTGGGACTTAATCTCTAACTCTTCTTGGACCAAAAGTGACATGGGAGAACTCTTTATACAGCACCAATCCATGCGGGACATCGTCATGGTCACATGAACTTCATTCCCTCCTCCTTCCAAGAGCTTGAACTCGAATCCTCGCTTGTTCTTGACAATCTTGACTGACCTCCTTTTGTTCTTTATAGCTTGAGTAGCGGAGGTAGTTGAAGTAGTGGAAGTGGAGGTGGCGGTCGGTGCATCCATGGGGTCATGTCCTCATCAGCTACCTTGGAAACTAGAGAGACCATAGGGAAGGGAGCATAGACAAGAAAAATCGTTGTTGACTATTGTATTCATCGTATACCATGTATGGGAGTAATGGAGCTACGTTTGTATTAGCTATTTCTTTTGCTTAACCATATAAATTTCTATATGATGCTGAGAATCTCATTGTTATGTGTTATTTGGATTAGGAAAAATTGATATATGCTATGGATGATTGATACTACAAGATGTTAATGTGTCTAGGTGGATGCTTTCAATAACTCATTGAATTATTATTTTTGAATTTTCTGCTATTTCCTAAAATTTCTATTTTTTTGAATTTTTCTGAAATTTTCAGAGTTATTGAAGATTTTCTAAATTTTTGAAATTATTTGTGATTTTTACGAATTTATTTTCGAATTTATTGGTTTAATTTTAGATTTTTCTTACTATTTTACATGTCCGGGTTTTTCTTCTTCTCCTTATTACCAAATAGCCACAGGGATAATATCTCGGTCGGAGAGATCTCATGGGAGGAGGGTGATCCTATGTGCTCCTTAAAATCCTCGTTAAGGGTTTAAAACTTTGATTTTTCTTCCTTAACAACTAAACAAAGCCTAGGGTATCGTCCCCGTTTAGGGTTTCTCCTCCTCTCGGCGGCTACGTGCTGACGCTGAGTTTCCTCGGTCTTCGGGTTTGTTCCAATGCGAATTCCTTACACCCTTGTCTCCGAGTCTGTCTCAGTATCCTGGGGTCGACTCCGGGCTGTTATAGAGGCTCCCTCCTCTACTCTCCTGGACTGGAAACATTGGCTCGAGCCCTAGCAGCCTCCTGCTAGACGGAAGCCTTTGTCGACGATGGCTGATCGGACTGATGCGGATGCGATTGGCGGTGGTAAGAGGGAAGAACCAACAACGGGATCTCTCGATCAGCTTCTACAGCATCTTGATCTGAAGGAGGAAGAAGTCGATGAAGTTGTTTTTGAGGAGGATGAAAACGATGAGGATGGTCACCCACAATGGCTAGCTCTGGCCAAAGTTCATACATCCAAATCGTTCAGCCATGCGGCCTTTTTCTCAAACATGCGTACAGCATAGAGTTTGGCGTATGATCCAAAGTTTCGTGCACTGGGGGAGAACCTCTTTGTGGTGCATTTCTTCTGTCTCTGCAATTGGGAGAAATTTATGGGGATTGGACCCTGGCTTTTTTGCAGTTTTGGTGTTATTCTGGCTGAGTACGATGGTCTCCTAAAACCATCTGAGATCAATCTTGATTCTATGCCGATTTGGATCCAGGTGCATGATCTTCCAGAGAAATTTCGTACGAACTCGATTTGCTCTCAATTAGTCAGCTGTGTTGGCAAGCTCATGACTCTAGAATTGGAATCACAAGGTGCGAAGATTGGGAATTTCATACGGGCTCGGGTTCAGCTGGATATATAGAAATCCCTGACATGTTTTGTCTCTGTTGTTCGTCGCGGCAAAAAGGAGTGGTTTCAGGTCAAATACGAGCGTCTTCCTCGCTTCTGCAAGGTTTGGGCCACAATTGCAAGGAGTGTGGCAATGGCATCCATGCAGAAAAAGACAAGCAGTATGGCGATTAGCTGATCACCGAGATGCCTTGGCGTGGCCGGCAATGCTCGGACCTACATGAATATGGCACTGGGTTTGATTGTCGGAGTAATGTAAGCCATGCTGATCCAGACAGTACTTCACAGCAGAGTAAGTTGGCTAGCTCTAGGGATAAAAGGAAAGCTCCGCTCGACGTGACGGATACAGCCTCTAGTCCATTAAAGCTGGTGGCCTCCAGACAAGCGGATGGTCATGCAAATGCTCGACAAAACCTGGACTTTACTTCCCTTGCGGTCACTGCTAATCAATGTTGTTCAGAGCAAGAAGTGGATGGAAACATATTGAGCTTTCCTCCTCCTCCTCCGAGCAAGCTAACCTCTCGTGAACAGAAGCGTGTGAAAAAGGAACTAGCACAAGCATCAAACTCTACATATGCACCATCGGCAGGCTCCCTCGAGGAGTGCCGCCGTGCACAATGAACCTGCTAAGCTGGAACTGCCGAGGTTTGGGACAGCCCCGGACAGTTCAGGATTTAGTTTGCCTGGTGCAAACATATCGTCCAAAACTAGTGTTTCTCTCTGAAACACGACAATCTATGCAATATGTTGAAAAATTGAAATGGCGATTGGGTCTTCGGCAGTGTTTCTTGGTGGCGGGTGAAGGTAAAGGAGGTGGTCTCGCCCTACTTTGGGATGATTCTATTGCGGTTCAGCTTCAATCTTATAATACATGCCATATAGATGTGAAGATTCATGATGCAGCGGAGGGAAAGGATTGGCACGGTACTTTCGTGTATGGTGAACCTTGGCAACAGGACAGACATCACATGTGGACTTTGCTTAGAAGATTGGCACCTAATCTTTCTATTCCATGGCTGATGATCGGTGACTTTAATGAAGCTATGTGGCAATTTGAACACCTCTCGCGGCACAGACGATCGGAACGCTGTATGATGGACTTTAGGGAGGTTCTTGCCCATTGTGATCTCCATGATATCGGCTACACGGGGCAGAGCTGGACTTAGACAATCAACGGTACGGTAATGATAACGTCCGCGTTCGTCTCAACCGTGCAGTGGCATGTCCAAGTTGGTCTTCATGGTTCCCACAAGCACGGCTCCGGCACCTAGTCTCATCATGTTCTGATCATGCTCTGCTGCTCCTTGAGCTTACTACGCCGGTTTTTAGTCGGACACAACGTATCAAGCGCTACGAAGCAATGTGGGAAAGAGATGAATCCTTTGCTGAGGTGATAAGAGCTGCCTAGGTTTGTGGTCCCAAGGACAACAATTTAAGGGAGATAAATGACAAGTTACGTCATCTGATGAGCTCATTTCACTCTTGGAGCTATGAGAAGTTCGGGAACATTAAACAAGAGCTCTCAAATCTACGGAAGAACATTGAAGACAAACTTTTGCAAGGCTGCCCGGACTCTAATCATGAAGTTCAGGTTCTGAAGAAACAAATGAATGAATTGCTTCACAAGGAGGAGATTATGTGGCTCTAGCGTTCACGCGTCACATGGCTACGTGAAGGCGACCGGAATACAAAATATTTCCATCGCAAAGCTACGTGGTGTGTAGCGAAGAATAAAGTTCATAAGCTGAAGAAGGAGGATGGTTCTTGGTCTGAAAGTCCTGATGAAATGGCATCCCTTGCAACACGCTTCTTTCAGACCCTGTTTACAAAGGACCCAGCTATTAACCCAGCTCCTATCATAGATCTATTTGATAATCTAGTCACTCCCAAGATGAATGAAGAACTGCGCTGACCTTTTTCCGACGAGGAGATTTCTAACGCATTGTTCCAGATTGGACCACTCAAAGCTCCGGGACCAGACAGTTTTCCCGCTCGATTTTTTTAGCGCAATTGGGCTATATTGAAAGAGGAGGTTGTGAAAGGCGTAACTCAATTCTTTTCTGATAACGTCATGCAAGAGGGAGTCAATGATGCCACTATTGTCATGATCCCTAAGAAAAGTTCCCCTGAAGTGGTTAAAGACTTCTAGCCGATTAGCCTATGCAACGTCATATATAAAGTAATTTCCATATGCCTTGTCAATCGTCTGAGACCATTTCTGGACATATTGATCTCTCCCGAACAGAGTGCCTTTGTTCTAGGCCGTATGATTACTGATAATGCGCTCATTGCCTTTGAATGCTTCCATGCCATTCAACGGTGTGATCGGGAAAGTAAAAACTTTTGTGCCCTCAAATTGGATCTCACCAAGGCATATGATCGGGTTGAGTGGTGCTTCTTGGAACAGGTTCTGAATAAACTGGGGTTCAGTCATCAGTGTATACAATGGAATATGGCTTGCATTAATACTGTTCGTTACAGAGTTCGATTTAATGGCTATCTATCTGACCCTTTTAAGCCTTCACGAGGTTTGCGTCAAGGTGACCCTCTATCGCCTTATCTCTTTTTATTTGTGGCTGACGGCTTAGCTCGAGTGTTACAGAAATTCTCTCGCGAAGGCCAGCTGACACCGTTACAAATATGCCGAAGAAGCCTAGGAATATCTCATTTACTCTTCGCTGATGATAGCTTGCTGTTCTTGAAAGTGGATCAGTTGCAAGCGAGAGCGGTGAAACAAGCGCTGCGTATGTTTGAGCTCGGCACAGGACAACTGATTAATCCAACTAAGTGCTCCATCTTATTCAGTCCCTTTTGTGCTACCAATCTGCAGCAGATAGTTATGGCGGAGCTACAGGTTTTCAACTCAACTTTTGAAGAAAAATACCTTGGCCTCCCAACCCCGGATAGACGCATGAAGCCTGAGCAATTTCAGCCAATCAAAGCACGTTTTGCCAAACGCCTATCGTCCTGGTCTGAGAAACATCTTTCGTCTGGTGGCAAGGAGGTGGTAATTAAAAGTTTAGCTCAAGCCATTCCGGTTTATAGCATGGGGATTTTCAAAATGTCTACACGATTTTGCGATGAATATTCTCAGATGATCAGGCGCTTCTGGTGGGGTGAAGAGGACAGCCACCGCAAAGTACATTGGACCGCTTGGGATAAGATGACCTGCCCCAAAGCTCTCGGGGGTTTAGGTTTTCGGGATTTGCAGGCTTTCAACCAAGCATTATTAGCTCGACAAGCATGGCGATTAATCCAGCATCCAAATAGCTTATGTGCTTGTTTTTAAAGGCAAAGTATTTCCCCAACGGTGATCTCCTTAACACAAGCTTTCCTACTGCCTCTTCCCCGGCATGGAAAGGTATTGAGCATGGTCTTCATTTACTAAAACGGGGCCTAATTTGGCGTGTTGGAAGTGGTGACAAAATTAGGATTTGGAGAGATCGTTGGATCCCTCATGAGTCATCGGCTGCGATCCTAGCTCGCAAATGTTTTAACCGTCTACGATGGGTATCTGATTTATTTGTGAAAGGCACTAAACAATGGGATAGGAACCGGCTGATTCATTTGTTCCATGCTTATGATGATGAAGCTATCTTAAGATTGAAAATTCCACAAACAGGGGGGAGGATTTCGTAGCCTGGCACCATGAGAAGACGGGTATTTTCTCTATGAAAAGTGCTTATCGGTTGGCCTCGAATGAATCTCATTTTGCTCGGCGATTGGGTGCCACAAGCGGTGCTAGGGATGGAGAGTGGCAGCTTTGGATTAATTTTTGGAAAATTAAGGTGGCTCCGAAAGTCAGAATCTTTGCCTAGCGATTGATTAATGATTGTTTAGCTACAAAGTTGAATAAATGGCTGTGTAATCTGGAATCATCTAACATCTGCGAGTGGTGTGGTTCAACTGCTGAAGATGGTTTTCACGCGACGATAAGTTGCTCCAAAGCCAAAGCTCTTCGTGCAGGTATGTGTCAATTCTGGTCTCTCCCAGCTGAGGAATCCTTGGTCTATACCGGCCGAGATTGGCTTTTGATTCTTCTTGACACACTCAATGAAAGAATGAAAACTCACTTGTTGCTGGTGCTTCCTTCGCAATGACGCAATTCATGGGAAGGGTGACGCAAGCATTGACCATTCAATTGATTTCCTGCTTTCCATTGCGGATCCTTGCTACTCAGCAGATGCTGCTCAAAGCAATGCTACAGGTAAAGCTCCTATAACCGGAGAGACTCCACTGCCTGCTATAGCAAACAAGGTTGCTAATTGGCGACCCCCTGCTGAGGGACGAGCTAAAGTTAATGTCGACGGGGCCTTTTGTGCT
>JAGXJF010003228.1:0-141134 GCA_019208055.1 Stipa capillata | reverse complement strand
TCAGCCCGGAGCAACCGATTCCCGGCCTCGCCATCGACGTACGCGCCGCGGAGGGAAGCCGCGGCGGCTCGGCTCCGGTGTCCGGCCAATGGCCACCGTGGGGGCGAGATGGACGGCGTGGGCGTGTGTGCGGGTGGGCTTCAGCCTCCTGGTCCTCCGGCGGTCCCGTTCCCGGCGAAATCGAGGCGTCGCGGGGCCGAAATCAGGGTGGAGGTGCTCAGCGGCGGCGGCGGAGAGATGCGGCGATCCGGCCGCCGGGACGGTCGGCGGGCGAGGAGATGGTGGGGGGATGGGAGGCGGGACTGCGGGGGGCGCCACAGACGGCAGGGCGGGCCGGGGGGTCGCCGATGGTGAGGTGGGCGGCGGCGACGCACGTCGGGGGTGATGACCCGAGCGAGAGAGAGTGTGTCGCGGGAGGAGAGAGAATTTGCTGAGAGTTGGTGTTTCCTCCTCAAATTTGAGCAGGAAAGGTGGGTTTGAGGGGGTTCTCCTCAAATATTTGGGGGATTACAGGTTTTGAGGGAAGGGCTAGGAAGGGCTTAATTCCTCAAACAGAAATTTTTAAGGGATTAAAGGTTTTTAGGGGATGGGCTAGAGATGCTCTAACCCCCGCAGGTAACTGGAAAACACTCATGTATGTGGGTAGTGCTTGTGCAACTGACTTGATTAGAGTCTCCTTGCCGCCCGCCAAGAGAGATTTTTCACACTAGTCCGCTAACCTGTTGTCCAACTTCTCTTTTATAGACTGAAATCGGTCAGCTTTCAGACGCATGAGAAGATTAAAATATAGCGAGATCATTGGGTCCCCAGACCATACTCTCATGGTCACGAGGAAAAGAAGGCCATCATGTTTGAAGTGGGTGTCGCAGCTCTTGCCTCCTAATACTGGTAGTCCACGGGCTATTTTTTGACCATGATGCCGAGCAAAATTCTCCGACTAAAGTACCTACTGGTGGGGGTGAAGATTGCCTTACGTGGCATTATGAACAGTAGGGATTTTCTCAGTCCGTAGCGCCTATAGACTAGTTTCTTAGCTGGCGAAAGATGAGACCTTGTCGAGTGAGAGCTCGGCTAACCCTGATGGTGAATGGACGCTATGGAAGAACCTTTGGTAGGCAAATGTACGGCAGAAGGTACGCGTCTTCGGATGGAAGCTGGCCAACAATGGCTTGGCAACTAGAAGGAACAAACAAAGATGGAAAATGGAGACTTCAAAGTACCTGCCAGGTTTGTGGTTCGGCTGAGAAGACTGTTTTCCATGCCATGGTCCTGTGTCCACATGTTGCTGCTTTGCATCATTCCATATGAAAGATAAGTGGCCATTGCCGGTAGAAGGTCTATTGCGTGACTCGGGTCTGGACTGGTTCTCGCTGCTGCTAGACCGCCTCAATGAGGAGAGGATTTGCCTCATTCTGCTATTCTGGAGAATATGGTTATTGAGGAATGCAATCACGCATGAGTCACAAGGCTCTGTTAAGTTCCTAGTTAACTACCATGAAGCACTATGCAATATCTGACAAGGGGTGACTCTAGGTGATAGTAAAGGAAAACGAGTTGCAGTACCATCTGTGGGAACCAAGCAGTGTGATAAGCTACTTAATAAGCCAGCGACTTGGTGCCTGCCGCCTGTGGGTTGGAAGAAAATCAATGTGGACAGTGCATTCTCGACAAAAATTGACCAAGCAGGCATTTGTATTGTTATCAGAGATGATAAGGGTCATTTATTCTATCCTCTTGCTGATACATCTTGAACAGGCTCGACACTGAACAAATACAAGCACTCGCATGTCAGGAAGACCTTAAGGGGGGTGTTTGGTTGGGCTTTTCAGCAGCTTTTCACTGGAAAAGCTGCAGTCCAACCAAACGGCCAGCTTTTCAGCAGTTTTTGCCAACGGTAGCTGTGGGCTTTGCAGTGTAAATTCAGCTATTTGGAAAAGCTGCCTTCTGCCAGCTTTTTGCAATGTGTTGAAGCTTCGGTGCTCATTTTCCAAAATGTTATAGATTGTTTGGATCAACCAAAAGCTATATGTTCGCTTTCCCATAGCCACAGCAGCTTTTTCAGACAGCCAGCCAACAACAGCTTTGTCAACAGCCACAGCTCAACCAAACAGGCCCTAAACTTGCTAGCTAATGGGCAAGCTTCCCTGCGATTCTTGAATGTGACTGCAGCTCCGTCGCAATGAACTCGATTGGCAAACCATCGAAGTGTTTGTCTGCATATACTGACAGATGCTTTGAGGTATGGATCGGCCCTTCCTAGCCTGAAGATTGTCAAAGTGAAAAGAGAACAAAGCAGTGTACCTCACACGCTCACACAACATGCCAAATCGACAGCTCACACTACTACAGAATCATCTATACGAGACGCCTTATCCGAGGCGGTTAAGTAAAAGCGCCACGAATAAGATATGTCAGAAGCGGTTAGTACGAAAAAATCACCTCAGATAATGAGTCCGGGAGCAACCGCCATGGATAACGACCACAGTCGAGGCGGTTAGAAATACATAACCGCCTCCAATGTTATCCGAGGCGGTTACTTATTTCTGACCGCCTCGGATAATGGCCCTATCCGAGGCGGTTATATATTGTCAACCGCCTCGGATATATGAGTACATATCAGAGGCGGTTGCTGATATATAACCGCCTCCATATAAGTGATATCCGAGGCGGTTATGTGGATTTAACCGCCTCCAATATGATTCACAGTATTAATTGTGTTGCGCGAGCAGACATACGATCAGAGGTAGATATGTCTTAAATGTGGCGATTTGCTGGTGATTTTTTGAGCTATTTGCTGGCGATTTTTTGGTGGAGAAGCTACATTTGGAACAGTATAGTTGGAAATAATACTTCCTTGTTGGTTAGCAAATGTTAGTGTTTAGTTTTTGAATCATTTCATCCAATAATTTGGTGATTTTGCTTTGTTTCTTGGACATTGAGAATATTCAATTATATGATCATAATTAGATCGATGGAGATATTCGATTTATCGTATGGTTGAATGCATATAAATTTAGTGTTAAGGTATGCAAATTTTGAAGGAATTTTGTGGGTAAAAAGAAAAAAAATAATGATGGATTTATTTTTGTGACATATTTAATTTTTATATGCAAGAAGTAGTAATTTGGTTAGTTATACGTTAGTAATTGAAGAGAGTCGATGCATATAGGTTAGTTATATTAGTCAATTAGTACGGTTAGTTAATTATATTAGTTAGTTAGGCTAGTAATTATTTGAGAATTCGGTTAGGTTAGTAATTGAAGAAATGTTAAACTCATGTGAATAAGTCGATGCACTTCATATTTTTAACTAAAATTTCAACTTTCCACATGCACGGCTTAGATGGATCGATCGTGGATGCACGGAGCTCGCAACACAGAGGCGTATAGAGATGGAGTGAGAGCATTTATGGCAGCTGCCGAGGCGGACATGTTGATACAGGGTAGAGCTGACACGTATTGTCCATGCCTAGACTGTGGTAACGTAAGGACTTTTAAGCTCCATCATATTGAGTACCACATCTTCAAGAGAGGTTTTATGGAAGGGTATTCAACTTGGACCAAGCACGGTGAAGATCAAGCCGTAGTATCAGATGATGATATTTGTGCCGATGAAGAAGCAACCGATATGCCATTTGATATCGGTTGTGATTCAAACCATGAGATGTCCGATGATCCCGACTCGATGCCTGAGCTGGAACAGATGTTGCGTGATTTCAAAGGGCACGAAACCGACAGAGAGTACCAACAATTCCTAGGCTTGATGGGGGCCTCGGAGAAACCGCTATTCGCAGGATGCAAGGCTAAGTTCACTTTGTTATATGTCGTGCTTGAACTATTGAAACTGAAGGCGAGCAATAGCTGGTCCGACAAGAGCTTCAACGAGTTGTTGGGCCTCCTAGGTGACATGCTTCCGGAGGGGAATGAGTTACCCATAAACACATACAGAGCCAAGAAGGTGCTTTGTCCCTTGGGACTGGAAGTTGAAAAGATACATGCATGTCGGAACGACTGTATCCTCTACCGGAAAGAGTTTGTGAAGCTACATTCATGCCCTGTGTGCAAGGCTTCTCGATACAAGGGTAAGATTGGAGTAGAAGGAGCTGAGGAATTCGTCGAGGTGACGAAGGGGACTCCTGCGAAGGTTGCTTGGCACCTACCTGTAATCCCGCGCCTGAAGTGTTTGTTTGCAAACCCGAAGGAAGCAAAACTGTTTCGCTGGCATGCGGACGAGCGGAAGACATCTGATGGAAAGCTAAGACACCCTACCGATGCTATCCAGTGGAGAAACATCAATGGGAAGTATCCTCGATTCGCTGCGAAAACTAGGAACGTAAGGTTTGCGCTGAGTACGGATGGAATGAATCCATTTGGCAACATGAGCAGCCGACACAGCACCTGGCCCGTACTTCTCAGTATGTACAACCAACTTCACTGGCTTTGTATGAAATGGAAGTACATTATGATGTCCATACTTATCGAAGGGCCTAAGCAACCTGGTAACGACATCGACGTGTATTTCTAACTATTGATGGATGATCTACAAACACTGTGGAACATAGGAGTGCAGGTATGGGATGCGGACAAAAAAGAATACTTCACTCTGCGGGCCATGCTGTTCTGCACAATCTAAGACTTTTTCGCTCTCGGCAACACCTCCGGTCAGACGGTGAAAGGACACAAAGGTTGTGTCATATGCATAGAGAATACCGTGAGCCTAAGTCTCAAGAATTACGGGAAAGTCGTGTACATGGGTCACCGGCGGTTCCTGCCTATAAGGCACCGTTACCGGAGGTGGAAGTCACAGTTCAACGGGAGAACGGAGAACAGTGCGAAACCAAGGCCATTAAGCGGTGCAGAGGTATTCGAGAAGGTTAACGATGTCAATGTCGTGCTCAGAAAGGGTCGGAAAAAAAAGGCCACAGATGAGTCCGCATACTGGAAGAAGCGATCGGTGTTCTGGGACCTACCATACTGGAAGGATCTAGACGTCCGACACTGCATCGATGTGATGCACATAGAGAAGAATGTTTGTGACAGCGTGCTGGGTCTACTGCTAAACATGAAGGACAAGATGAAGGATGGCGTTAAGGCCTGACTTGACATGGTTGATATGGGAATCAGCCCGAGCTGGTGCCTGTACTTCTGTCTGACGGGAAGACATACATCCCCCTGCCTGTTACACTTTATCCAAGGCCGAGAGAGCCGAGTTTTGCAAGTTCTTGCATGGCGTGAAGGTTCCGTCGGGCTACTCTGCCAACATCAAGAGGCTCGTCTCGATGCAGGCCTTGAAACTAATCGGCATGAAGTCTCATGACTGCCATGTTATGATGACACAGATACTTCCAATTACAATCAGGAATATTCTGCCGCCTAACGTCCGAGAATCAATCACCAACCTCTGCTTCTTCTTCAACAAGATTTCACAGAAGGTGATGGACGTGTTCGAACTAGATGATCTGGAGTTAGCGGCGGCGGAGACTGTTTGTCAGCTAGAGATGTATTTCCCCCCGTCTTTCTTCGATATAATGGTGGATCTCATCGTCCACATTGTGCACGAAATCAAGATGTACGGGCCCGTCTTCCTTTGGAGCATGTACCCATTCGAAAGATTCATGGGAATCTTGAAGCACTACATGCGAAACAGGTATCGACCGGAGGGAAGCATTATTGAAGGTTACACTGCAGAAGAGGTTGTCGAATTCTGTGTTGACTACATGGAGTCGAACCAACCGATTGGCTTGCCACGCTCTCGGCACGAAGACAGGCTTGATGGTGTTGGGACCATCGGAAAGAAATCAATAACGGTCGATCAAGCTGGACACGCTCTTGCCCATTTTACCGTGCTGCAACACACGACCGCCATTGCCCCGTACATGGACGAGCACAGTGCAAAGTTAAGGCAAGAGCATCCAAATAGAACCGATGCGTGGAGGATGAGAGAGCATAACGAAGAATTCAACAAGTGGTTCAAGGAGCGTCTTCGTTTAGATGCGTCTAGCGAGATGCTAACCTGGTATGCGAAGGGTCCAACATTCGAAGTCGTCAGTTGGCAATGATATGACATTAACAGATACACATTCTACACGAGAGATCAAGATATGAAAAGCACATTTCAAAATAGTGGGGTCCGCATAGAGACTTCTGACATGAGCGGGAAACGGAGCTGGTACTATGGATTCATAGATGATATTTGGGAGTTGGACTATGTGTACTTCAAATTCCCATTATTCCGGTACCGTTGGGTCAATCTGCAATCTACGAAGGTCGATAAGTACGGTTTCACAACAGTAGACCTTGAACATGTTGGATTCAAAGATGACCCATTCATTTTAGCCAATCAAGCTCACCAGGTGTTTTATGTGACCGACCCGGCGAGGAAGAATCTTCATATTGCCATACAGGGTAAAAGGAAGATTGTCGAAGTTCAGGGTGTGGTGGATGAGGACGAATACAAGATCTTTGAAGATGCACCTCCGATGCAACATAGCATAAGAGACGCGATTACCGATGAACCTAACGAAGCATTGTACGTACGCGAAGATCATTAAGAAGGACGAGTTCGAAGAGGAAATGCCTCGCAAAAAGAAAAGGAGGAGGAAGTGGAGGCAATGAAATAATTTGAGATGTCCAAGTCCATTTTGTTGACTATTTGAGTGTTTATATTGTTGGTTTAAACATGCAAAAATGTTTATGTGAAATGCTTCAACCATATTTGAGATGTTTATGTCAAAAGCCTCTACCATATTTGAGATGTTCATGTTAATACTTCTGAGATTGTGCTGATGATATTTGAGGTGTTCATGTTTATGTGCGGATGATATTTGAGGTGTTCATGTTTATGTGCGGATGATATTTATGATGTTTATATGAAATGGAGAGAAGTTTTGCAAATTTAAGCTGAACACCTGTCTTATAGCAGATATCCGAGGCGGTTATGCCAAAGAAACCGCCTCCTTTAAAGCATATCCGAGGCGGTTATGCTAAAGCAACTGCCTCCTTTAAAGCATATCCGAGGCGGTTATGTTAAAGGAACCGCCTCCTTTATAGGATATCCAAGGCGGTCAAATCCACTCAACCGCCTCCTTTATAAGATATCCGAGGTGGTCAGACCCACACAACCGCCTCCTTTATAGGATATCCGAGGTGGTCAGATCCGGTTAACCGTCTTGGATAGCTTACCGTATATCACTCAAACCGGCACAACCGCCTGCGCATCCCCTTCACAAACCTCCTGCATCCACAGCCTCCTCCCGTCGCTGGAGCGCCTCCTCCCCGCATTGCCGAGCGCCGGTCACCACCTCCTCCCCGTCACCGAGTGCCACCGCGTCCTCCCTGAGCGGCGCCCTCCTCCCCAAGCTCCGGTGCCTCCCCTAGCAGCGGACTCCTCCCCAAGCATCGGCGCCTCCCCGAACCGGCCTCCTCCCCAAGCACCGGCCTAGCTCCTCCCCAAGCATCGTCTCCTCCAACCGCAAGGTCTAGCATCTCCTCCCCAAAAGCTAGGGTTGATTCTTGTGAGGAATATGGTTGTGCATTTCACGGTTGCTAGGGTTCATTTTGTGTGTGTGTGTGTGTGATGTGCCTTAGTGCTTGTGTATCTAAATGAGTTCATGTTATTAGCCTGTATATATCATGTTAGATAGGATAGTATAATTGATAGTTAGAATGATTCATTGATTTGAGCCTGTGAGTTGATAAGTTAAAATTAGAGAGAGATTGTTAGAATGAGACTTGTCGTGCTCATCACGATGTTGCAACTAGTCAAGATTAGAAGAAGATTGTTGGAAATAATATGATATATGAACATTGTTAGAGTTCACGTGCTAGGAGTCCGACGTTCAAATGTAGCTTAGTTTTACTTGAGTTCTTACATATAATTTTTTTGTACCTCCTTGGGCAATGTATGTGAAGAAAGAGTTTGTAATGTTTCCAACTCATTATCTCATTGGTATTTAGAAACATATATTAAGCAACTAGTCACTTAATATTCTGCAAGAAAGAGTAAGGCCATTTTACTTACAGACACTGAATGCATGCCAAGACTATATGATATTTGCAACAACTCCATAAATCTCACCTATAATGAACTACTATAGGTGGTGCAACACCTATGGGTTCGGTTCGACCCTATAGGGTAGGCTTAGTCTTGGCCGAAACTTGGTGAAGTAGGATTTCGGCCAAGTCCTTCCTTCTCCTTTATAGGCTTTGTGCTAAAACTGCTAGGGTTGTACTAATTTCCTTAAGTATGTTCGTTTTGATTTATTCAACTGCAAATCCATTATGTTTTCATCCTTATTAGAATGGAGACGAACTCCCCGCCACCCTCCCCTACAATATCACCGTCGGGGTCGCCAAGACCATCGACATCATCAGGAAAGGATTCTCGCAAACCAATGAAACCATCATGAAGGCCGAAGGGCAGATGGGTAGTTGAGAGATCGGATTCGGTGACCGGAGTTCCTGAGCCGGAAGAAACCCAGAAGAAGTGGCGGACGTTATGCGGGGTGGCCCATTCTAGGGTTAGGATCACCCTCGCCGATTGGGGTGAGCTGACACGGGAGGAGTGGAGGTCCCTGTTTCACGAAGTGAAGGGCTCCTTCATGAACCCGGAAGAGGTCGAAGCCGATTTCTTCCGAGCTACCATATTGACGGCTAGGAAGTGCTGGAGGAATTTCAAGTGCAGACTGGTGAGGGACTATCTCAAGCAAGAGAAGTCGCCTTGCCAGGCATACCCAGATGTCTCCAAAGAAGATTGGGCGGAATTCTGTGCCTTGAAGTCGTCCGAAGAGTTCCAGGCAGATAGCCAAAAGGGGCAAGAGCTAGCCAGGAGGAACAAGCACCCACATTACCTCGACACCTTAGGGTACGTCGGTGCTAAGAAGAAGTGGGCAAAGGAGGACGAGGAAGCGGAGAAGCATGGGACAGCAGCCGGTGTTCTCGGATTTCAGTGACAGCCGCATCCGGGACTAGTGCAGGGCGAGGATGAAGGTGGATCCTCGTGGTCAACGCGTATGGAGAAACCCTGAAGACAAGGAGATCTATCAGAGAATGGTGGGGCTGAATGAGTAAGCATCTCAAGGCTCGTTTGTGCTAAGTTGGGAGAAAGACATACTCTCCGAGGCCATGGGCACCAGGGAGCCCTACGGATGCACCAGGGGTTTCAGAAATCTGGCAACATGGGGCAAAGCCTTCACTGGTGATACGCAGGAGGCACGTCAGGAGAGGAAGAGAGCAAGACCCAAGTAGATGAAAGCGGAGATACAGTCGTCTCTTGAGGCGCAATTTGAGGAAAGAATGAGAGCCATGGAGGAGAGGCTTTCAGCACAGTACCTGCATGACAGAGCGCCAGTCACAATTAGCCCGGGTACCCGCCGTAGTAGCTGCGCCTCAGGTGCGGACGATTATTCTCCCATCGACCAAATTGGGGGTCCAACGCGGTGCAAGATGCAGATACAGTTCGCTACGACGAACTTCTCAATGGATGCCGTGTACGGTTAGGTTTGGCCATCTACTCCTGGAACGGTGATACACGGTGTCCCGCTAACGGCAGGCTTCGCGCGAGTGCAGGTCGAGTCAATCAACCCGATCTTCGCTAACTATCCTTGCTGAACGCGCGGAGAATCTGATGAGATCCAGTTGCTAAGCGACACGGTCGGGTCGTTCGTCCAGTGGCCAAAGAAGGACATAGTTCTCGAATCAGCACCGAGCGCACCGTCCATTCCTCCATGCTCGCCGGATCTTGGGATGCTGAGGTTTTCACCGGTGATTGCTCGATCTCCGCCGGAGGTTTCGAGGCAGCTCACCCTTCCTCAGCCAGTGCCGACAGTGCCACATGTGGAGGTTACTCATCGTTCGCTACCCCTCTCAACTCCCGGCAGTACCACCAGTGGAGAGCTCACGGCCAAGCCGTGTTCCAACGAAGAGTCAAAGGGACACATCCAAGCTGAAAGTATGCAGAGCCAAGAAGTCTGCTTCGAAACTGGCGGATGATGTTGAATATCCTTTAGCGGAGCTAGCTCGCCAGCACGTGCCGGGACAACCTATGGTGGACACTGACGTGAATCTGGGCATAGCCTGCCGGAAGCTTCATGATCATTACCTTGAGATGTCGAACAGGCCGTTCCCAGATACAAGAGTCGGCGTCGTAGTCTGCTTCAAGGAGGAGCATTTCAAACACCGTACCGGATATATGTTTCCCGTGGATTTCTCGGACATCTTCAACATGATGCACTTCTATGAGCTGGACGCCAGTCTCATGAGATGCTTCACGCTATAAGTCCTTACAACACAACACCGGTTTGTTTTATCACCACTAAGTGCCTGCAATATAACTTGTTCTTCTCCTATACTCAGATACATGCTTGATCTGAGCGAAAGAAGAAAGATGAAAAACTCTGTGGGGTTCGGCGACCCACATTTGATCTCGGCCCAAAGTATTGCGGCAAATAAGAACATGGTGCGGGATTATGTCGTGCATTTACTCCATGAGTACTCCACACGAGATCACATGCAGGTTGCCTATAACATCAGGTAAGCCACATCCTTTGTAAATTCTCATGGTTCGACGGCTAAACATGTAATAACTTCGTATCTTATAACCAGGAGACATTGGATCCTCCTCGTGATCGTGCCGAAATGGAATAAGGTATATTATCTTGATTCCATGAGGCATAGCATTGACGAGCGCAAGCAAGGGTACTTGGACATCATGCGTCTACTCGACGAGTGAGTACCAAAACTTTCAAACTTCGTCCATGCCTATTCTTTCTTCTTCCCAAAGGAAAAGACAGTTCGATGCTAATTGTTTAATTTGAATCACCTAGAGCGTTTGACATGTACGTCAAACAAGGAGGGAGGCACAAGGAAGGAGTGTCCATTGAGTTACGCCATGACTCCAAGTTTAAGGTATTCCGTAATGTTCTTGACTCCTCGAACTAATGCCATCATACTTCTGCCCTCTATACCTAATCGATATCCCTTTTGTAGTGCCGGCAACAACCCGAAGGGTCTAACCTCCGTGGGTATTACGTGTGTTTCCACGTGCTAGCCCTTTGCGGCAACCCTAAGTACCGTGATCCAACGGTACGAAACCATCGCCACTACTAATGTCTAGTGTTTAATCATGCTATTCGCCCTGAGTGTAAGCCTCATATTTTCAGGGAGGGGCGAAAACCATGGCAATCAAACAGTTGGAAGATATGGACATCACCCAGATCCGGTCGCACATTGCTAGCTTCCTAAACAACGAGGTCATTAGTGCCGAAGGACACTTCAATATCTCGGCGGTAAGCTAGGAACTTAGGATTGCGATTAGTTAGATCATTACTTAGGTTTCTAGTTAGGTCATTAGTTACTTCATTAGTTCCAAAGCATCAAACTTTGTAGTTATCTATCCAACTTGTGGCTTCAAATGATAAGTGCACTTGATGTTTTTAAATGTCTTGTTCATTTTTCCTCTCACTGCTAACGTGTAAGTGGATGTGACATAAATATAACTTTTTCTTGTGAATGTCACTGTTTTACAAATGAGACTTCTTTATCAATAGATATCGTGTATGGAGGCTTCGGCGAGTGGTTCTATCATGTGAAGAACTTAAGAGAGGTCTACTTTTTTGAATTTGATCAATATCTTCGCTGTGAATTGAGTATATGACTCAAGTGAACAAGTTTTGTAATATTATTTATATGCATATGTATGTGAATGTTTGTAGTTTATGTCTTGTGGTCGATGCGAGAATGAATGATTGAAGTGTGCTAATAAATCTGTGTATACGTGCTGTGATTTGGATATATCATATATATGAACTGTTTACTTTTTCAGAAAGGCTAGTAAATCAGGTAAAATAACGCTTGTTTAAAAATATATCCGAGGCGGTTGCAACTTAACAACAGCCTAGGATATCTATTTAAACCAGCACTTATCGGAGGCAGTTGCATTTTATTAACCACCTCGGATAAGTGCTTATCCGAGGTTGTTAATAAAATGTAACCACCTCCGATAAGTGCTTATCCGAGGCGGTTCACGCATTTCCGATAAGTGCTTATCCGAGGCGGTTCACGCATTTCAACCGTCTCCGAGGTGGTTCACGCATTTCAACCGTCTCGGATAAGCTCTTATCCGAGGCGCTTGCGTAACCACCTCCGATGCATGTCCCCATATCTGCAACCACTCTGTGGAGGCGGCTGCTATAACCGTCTCGGATGTGCTATTTGAACTGCCTCTGTCAGTGCATTGTATGGCGCTTTGTCTCCGTAGTTGTGTTGAGCAATTGATTGCTCACGATTATAACTTGAGTCTTGAGTAACCAATAAGGTTTCTCTCTTCCTCGCAAAAAAGGGAAAAAGAATCTTATATATTAAAATCCTCTAGACATCATATGAAATTTGTACAATCTAGAAGCCCTAAGTCGAATCACAGTAGCAATGCTCAGGGCTCAGAAGTACGTGCAAATTTTGTGTTTATGTTTGGTGAATAGAACATACAAGAAATGCAAATTTTGAATATATGTATTTAGCTAGAATGATATATGTGCCTTTCATGTAAATAGTTTGCAAGATTGCCAAGTTAATTTTACATAAATTCTTTTCGCTTTGACCTTTGCGTGACTAATTTTGAAAATAGACCTAGTTTACTTCTAAATCTGACACTTTTTCTCAGCGCTAGACTCGAGGGTCCTTAGGTATAACGTGTCAGCGCACTGGGGCTGACATGCTCTGTCGTGGAGGATGACCTCTCACAAGGTAAGCAAGGTCAGGACATTTCACGGCCTAGCAAGACGATGACAACACTGTGGAGATGCCGGTGGCTATATCCACGCGGTGGCGTCGCATACCACTACTGCAAATATGGTTATTAGAGAAGGATGAAAAAGTTATCTTAGATGGTTTTTCTACTGTCTATACTGAAGGGTCTGTGATGTGAGAACAACATACAGGTGGAGTTCACCTATATGTTATAGCAATTTAGCAATCGCAGATGACGGAGAAGACCAAGGGCCGGGAGAGACAAGGCAAGCAGCGGAAGAGGTCACTAGTGTGCCGGTGAGGAGGGGCGGTGGCGCCTGCCGCGGGTCGTGAATCTGGTGACGGTAGAGAAACCAAGGGTCGGGGAAGCAAGGTAGGAAACAAAGGAGGTCACCGGCGCGCCGGTGAGGACGGGTGGTGGCACCTCTCACAAGGCAGAGAAGGCCAAGTGCTGGGAGAGGCGAGGTAGGCAGTGGAGGAGAGGTGGACAGCGGTGAACTCTTGGAGGAGAGGCAGAGGTAGGCGAGGAAGGAAGGCCAGAGGCCTAGGGAGACAAGGTAGGCGGGGGAGACGAGGTAGGTGCCAGTGAGGAGGGGCGGCAGAGGGAGAAGTTGGTAAAAGATCAAAGGAGAGAGTGTGGTGCGGGAGGGGAGAGTGGGGTGCTAGTGCGGTGAATGAGGAGAGAATGGCATGCGGGAGGGGATCGAGTAGTGCACGAATGTGGCAGTGTGGATGAACCATATATATGCTTGGATTATGTCTATTGGGCTTCCGTGGGTTAAAAATCATCACAGTCGGAGTGCTTTGTAGAATCGTCTGTGATAATATTACGGACCATTTACACTAAAGATGATTTTTGAAAATATCATCTGTGATGACCTATATCTCTTTTTCTTTGACAAAAAAGGTATGTGATGACTGTCATTCGGATGGTTTTGCTGAACTACCTGAGAGGAAGTGTCTAAGATGAGTATGTCTAACAAAGGTAGCGCGGCTTGGAGTGCAGAGCAGACCAAACATAGGGCGGCATTGCACCATAGTGTGGAGACCCAGTGGCTACCGAGCAAAAAAATAAGAGCATCTCATATTGCATGGAACAAGGAATCTATTCTCAAAGGCATGTGACGTGGGAAAGGCCCGAGGTGGGCTGCCACCGGCAACGTCCACGGTGGCATGGGTGTGAGTGGTAGGACGATGCAAAGGAAGGGAAGAGCAGATGGGAAGGGGTGAAGCTAGATCGGATTCGGTCGGATACTGCTCAAATCATATCCTATACGCATTTTATTGCCTGATTTAGAGGCAGAGTGAATAGTGTTTGGATGCAGATACAAATACGGATTATGTTGAAATCAGATATGGTACGGAAACGGCGGACTCAGATTGGAAGGGTACATAAATCAATCAGTATGCAATAAATACGAGAAAGCACTGAGCAGGTAGTGAACACTAAAAGGTATTAAACATCCCAAAAAACCATTGGCATACAAACGTACAGAGCACATGGCACAATAGCCATCTCATAAATAAAGGTAACATCCGGATCACAAGTTCATAACTAAAATTTTTACTAGAAAATCAGATAAGCCCATTTAGGGGTGTTGAATAATTTGGTTAGAAAAATCGAATAATCCAATTCCACCGGATATGACAATACCATATTCTATAAACCGAATTTGAAATCGGAGCAGAGAATATCCAGATGTCAAAAATCTCTTACCCTATCCTATACCGTCAGATACGGAAATGGTTCATTTTCACCCTTGCGGATGGGTTGCATGTCGTGTCACGTTCGTTGTAAGGAGAAGAGGCCCATAGGACGGGTCAACCGACGCGGCGCATAATGCGGTCGCCGGTGGCGCGGTAAGGCGGCAGCAACTCTGGTGTAGGTCCAAGATTGAAAAAAAGAGAGAGCTCGGATGGTTAGTGTACAGCGCTCGCCGATTTTGTGGGACAAGGGGAGCTTAGCGCTAGTTCTGATCTTGAGGCAGGGAAGGAGTGGAAGGAGCTAGCTGCTGCCTCTGCACTTTGTTCCTTCCCGGCACACGGCAAAGCACAAATGGTGGTATCAACGCCTGCAGCGAGGGTCAGGAGCACAGAGAAAACTAGCCAAGGGCATGTTCTTGCTTGCAATACAAAGAAAGAACCAAGTTACTACTCTGTTTTGGCTCACAGTGCAATAGGTTGCAGAGGAGAGGTTGACTAATGACTACGCAAGAACGAGATTTTAGGCAGTGAATAGCTCAGGCCAAGAGCACCGGAGCTGAGGCACTGAAGCTCAGCGCCAATTGCTCTGGTGCTGACCCGTGCTTACCTCGCAACGCTGTTTCTCACGTCAGAGCATGTTACGGCCAACAACTAAGATGGGTGCTGGCACTTCATAACTCGGCTCCAGAGTCCAGACTCGGTGGCGCTGAAAAGAAAGGACATATTTGAAATAGTTCCAAGACTATTTTTGAAATTAGCACAAATCGATCAGAATCTTCTTATACTTGTGAGACAGAAAGGGAAACAGAAAAGGCAACTAGAAGTCAGAACGCAACTATGAGATCCCCTTTGACGGCACACAATACCACGCAGTAGCCCTGATTGCCATTCAGTCCTCGAGTCCTCGACACATGTAGTACCAAACCAGATAGTTGAAAGGTGTGTGCAGTCTACGTGCACTGTCTCCGGAGGCCGTTCGAATCACATGCGTATCGCCGGTTGCGTTAATGTCACGTCCCCTTGGAGTCGTACGTGCAGGCATGGACGTCACGCCGATCCAATCCAATATGAGATAGACGCATGCGTCTCACGATCGACCACGACGGCGAAACGAACAGTGTTCTAGTGAACTATTTGCCGGATGGGCCCTCCCCTAGTACTCCAGTACTAGCCCGGTCCGGCCAGTTCAAATGTGCAAAGCTTTCAGCTGTACGAGCTTAAGACCCTTTTTGTGGTCTTCTTTTATTTTATTTTTATCTGGACCGTGTAACAGTTTTCCCTCTTCTAAGATAAAATCATCATTTTGCTGAACAAACGCGGAAGTTTTCATTAATTAGCGAACTATGAAAGAAAATAAAGTTAATTTACAAACGCGATTTGAAAGTGAGCTGGTTCAGAGAACTTCAAATTTTGAATCGAGAAAAAGATTCAAGCGCCATTGTAAGAATTTTTTAAGTGACGATTTGAGATATTAGTTCAGAATGTATGCATTTCCGTTTGAGATCAGAAAAATGAATCTGCGCCTGCAATTTATCCCAGGATCAAAATTACAGTACACCGGCTACTGGCTCATCACCGGTGTCATCACTCCCAGTACGGTTCGACTTGGACTTCTGCACGTCAAGCAGCCATCCGGATTGGCTTCACTTTGGGGTCTTTTAGTTTCAGACCTTGACTTGTGCATACGTGTGCAGTCTAACTCTAGCAAGCTTTCGTGGGCATGTGTGCATGTGCGACAAGATAGCAACTCGCTACCCTAATACTCGAAGACTAGCAGGCTACGTACTACTGGCTAACCATAAAATCGATCGAGCGATGGATCGATTCGACGGAGTTCTGCAAGATGACAAACGAAAACATTAACGCGTGCCGTGTGTCGATCTGACGGCTCGTTCACATCATTGTGTACAAGTTCGCTTCAAATGATTCGCCGGCGTGCCTACGTGTCCGACCGTCATCTCGATCCGGTGCGTAGAACGCTAGGTATAGCTGAAGATAACCATGACCCATCGCTACCTAGCTCGTCGACGTCGCTGGATATGGGAGCGAACGACGACGGCCACGAAGAGGGACAGGACACACGTAAGGTCGCGTCGGGAACAAGACAGCCGGGAGAGAGCTTTTGTGACAGCTCCGTGCATGAAAGGCGCTCGGCTGTGAGAATATATACATGCAGCAGTCACCCTTCCAAATTTTAATGGTTAAACTAACGCTAGCATTTTTGTAAAGAGTTTAGTTTATATTAGCATTAGTATACGGAATATTCCACAGCTGTCAAGCCGGTTGAACATTTGTGATGGACAAGCTATTATATATAATCCTTCTCATTAGTTGCCATTTCCAGTTTAGGAAATTAAATTAAACCCGTATCAGGTACTCTTCCACTAGCTAGATACTTCTATTCTTCATCACGAGACAAGTGATTGAGCAGCATGCATGATGTGGCGAGACCACAAGAGTAGTCCACGTGGTTCATGTGTAGCCAGTCCGCCAACGTAGACAATTTTCAATACAATTAAGTACATTAACTTGAGCTCGATCTCGATTGGCATTACATACTGAATGAGATGCGCAACTGTTCTGTGCACGTCCAACGGCTCGAGAAGGCCAATAGTGTAGACTAGTGGCAGTGGGAGCTGCCGCGCTCCCTCTGCAGGCAACTCGGAAGATCGAACCACGACCAGAGCACCGCGCGCCCTCTCTCTCTCGGATACTGTAGCAGAAGAATAAAAAAGGCTTCTTTTTCAATGGAATTCTCCAACTGTAAAATACTGAACGGGAGCAGTATAATTTTCCGTGTGTATAACTTTTGAGTAACTGACTGGTTGGCACACCTGCATGAAATTAGGTCAACTCTTGTCAGGATAATGGGTTGATTTGTTCTAAAGAGTTTTTTTATAAATATTATTTTTATTTTATTTTTTCAGAATTTATTGGTTTTTTTTGAAAAAATCACAAAACTAACACCCTGCCGTCCAACCGTTGGACGACGAGAGGCCTGTCGTCCAATCGTTAGACGACAAGGGGCCTGTCGGCCAATGGTCCAACGACAGGCACCTGTCATCCAACTGTGGAACGACAGCACTATCGATCGATCAGGTCATGCACTATCTGTTGACGCGAAAATCGTACACACGCGACCTGGGAGATCTGCTTAACTCCAGTGCAGGATCAATATGGCGTGGTGAAAAACAACCAAGGCGTGCCAGTCGATTTTCCCTGCAAATCGACAAAGATGATAAATTTAGATCGTTTAGGACATCGGCCCTGAAAGGCCGATGTGCAGCCGATTACCCTTGCACGAAGCAATCGGCTGATGCGGGTATAATAGATGACTATCGGCTCACACCAGAAGGCTCAAACTGGCCTGGCAGAGTCCGATGACAACTCAATGCAGATTCAGATAAACTATCGGCTAAACGCCCCGATAGAACTGTATGCCAATTAAATCAACCAAATTGCTATCGCCTTGAGTAATTCAATAAGAGATCGAACTCAACCGATGCAGCCTCACCGAGGATAATCAAGATGATACCAGATCTAGCCGATTCAATGGACTTACAATGACTCGAATAAACAGATCTAAATCCAACGATCATATGGATCTAAGCCACGATAGATCGGACTCAACCGAGACAGTATGTACCCAAGAGCCGATACGACAGTTGCAAATTGATCTAGATTACCGGATAACTAGCAATCGTGCCGATGCAATCGGTATATCGGACCCAACCGAGGAAGTACCAATCAAACCGACGCGCTTACCGAGGTGACAAATCCTAATCTCTCGCCGAGATCGGAGCCGATGCAGCCCGCTCGAGACGAGAATTCGTCGGGAAAATAGGTGGCGATGCGCCGAAAGTTGTATTGGATTGTGGTGTTGTTCCTACAAGCGCCTGGGGTTTATATTTATACCCGCAGGGTCGTGGCCTAAGGCCGACTCGATTACAAACTGGGACTTGGAGTCCGACACGAATTCTAATAGATCTAAACTTTCCTTATCTATACTAACTACTCCGATTCTCCGGGGCCGATACGCCCTTGGTTGATCCAATCATCCCGTATTTTTCGCCACCGGCCGTTCTTACCTTTCTAGCTTCCCGCACTTTCCTCCATATCGTTTACTGCGACAAATTCCTCCTTTAACCGGCCGATTTTACCCTCAGTCAATGATTCCTGGGCCCAGCCAATTTCTGGCGTTAACACATGCCCCCCAAATCCGGCGTACGTGTGACAATCGTGGGCCGGATTTCTCTCGTTGGTTCCCGTGCGCATTCATGACCTGTTACCTCAAGGAGACGTTGCCAGTACTTCATTTTTCACGCTCACCGCCTCCTTCTTTCGCTCCTGCTTCCTGACGCTTTAGATTCTGGCGACCTCACCGTCGATAAGCACTCCGCCGTCCACCGGGCCCTCTTTCACCGTCGACTAACGCCGCCGCCGACCCTCCTCCGATCGCAATGGCGACCTCGAAAGCTGTCCCAGAGGTAACGTCCTCTAGTGCCACTCCATTTTCCTTCTTTTTCCTACCGCCATGGTTACTGTTCTTCTTTTTGGATTTCTCGATCTTTACTTGCTCTTCTTTTTTTCTTTTTAGCCCCTTAAGAATCAAATCATGATTCCATCCTCCGAGTTCCCTGGACACTGCTACCTCGGGCCGATGGGCGATGAAGACCCCACAGATTTTATCAATGCTGAAACCAATCGGCTGCCCTTCAAATGCACCATGGTCAGAACAGGCGATTGGCAAGGCACCTTCCGATCTTGGCCAACTAAACTTTCTGGATGGAGGGACTGGTACCGACGTGTATCAGCAGCTAAAAGCCAGGAATGGGAAGAACTGGGCATCGGCCATTGCATCAATCTGTCTTTGGCCGACATCGATAAGAACGAGCCGATGTTAGCTGCCGCATCGTACCTCTGGTCCGATACATTAAATGCCTTCCTGTTCAATCAGGGTCCGATGTCACCAACTTTAATGGACGTGATGATGCTGACTGACCTGGACATCACTTCAACCGGCGACCCCTGGACCCTCGACACCGAGACCAAGCATCGGCTTCAAACCAAAAGTGTTAAGGGATGGGGCGGATATATGTCAGAACATCGCCGGACAGGGCCTGTCTCCGACCGTGAGTATACAGCCTTCCTCAACATGTGGCTCGAGCGCTTCATATTCTGTGGGCGCACCGTCGGCCCGACGACTAATTTCCAAGCCATAGCCGAGCGCCTGGTCATCGGCGTGCGCATTCCTTTGGGCCGATTTCTTCTGGGAGCCGTATACCATATGCTTCACGACGCATCGGAAAAGCTAAGGGCCAACAAGTCTGTGGGCTCAACTGGAGGCCCCTGGTGGTTCCTGCAACTTTGGCTGGTGACCTATCACCACAAGGCGATGGGGCTCAATTCAATGGACGCCCTAGTCTTCCCTACGGACCATGCGGAGAACGAAGAACCGGAATTCCGCCGATGCATGTCTAAAGGAGAAGCAGCATCGGCTATGGCAGGAGCCAAGCTATCGGATATTCTACTGGCCCACTGGTTTGCAACCCTCTATACCGGACTGAACCGTGACTGCATCGTCCGATTCCCTTACTCGGCCGAGGATATGTCTGAGTATGAAGTCCCTTGGTCCTTCCGCCCCGACGCGCCGTTGGCCGATCAGATCTCTTTTGGCATCTTAGAGGCATGCATCAGGCCCAGCCTTCTACCTGTTGGAATCGGCTCTGGTAGAACTCATAAACCGTCGTATGAGTTTTACTATCCTTCCCTCAGCGCTCGCCAGATGGGGTTCGGGCAGCTGCCGATTGGCCTTTTCTTCAGCAACAAGCTCAGGGCCAGGCAGCCGATCGCCAATGGACTTGAGTTTAATCGGGCGCAACATATCGAGACCACCCTCTCACTTGGTGAATGCAGCCCCGACCTCAACCTGAGCCCCTCCTCTTCCGCAATGTTCAGCCGATGGTGGAAGGAGTGGAGGCGACATTTGTTCTGGGCCAACCCCTCGCGCTATGTGACGGAGCCGATCGAAGATGAGGTACGATACTTGCCTTCTTTTCCTTTTGTCAACTCCATCCAAGTATATCTCATTCTTACTTTGTTTATGCAGTCTGATGACCAACCCGCTCCGACGGAGAGCAACAGCGGCAAGCCGATACATGACGCGCCCTCCCTGGGGTTTGATGCTCCATTGATATCGGCCATAATGAAAGGCGAACAGGGAAGGATCAAGCGCGCCGCGACCAAGACCTCTAAGAAGATCGCGCCGAAGAAGCGTCGGCTTACTTACGATGATGTACCTTCACAGCCATCGGCCTCTGCTACCGCCGCCACTGTCACAATATCCTCAGAGCCCTCATCTCCGACATCCCCGGCTATCATTGCCCCCCAGGCCGATACTGAGCAGGTAAGTTTCTGTTTTTTCCCTTCCCCCTTACTTGGAATCTTTTTGTTTTCCCTTATGCTCACTTTGGCCTAACGCAGCCGCCATCAACGGTCCCAAATCCTCCTGTTACCACCTCTGCTGAGCCGACGACCAACCCCGTATCGGCTGCCGTGGACACTTCTCCGTCCTCAACACTGCCTCTATCGACGGGCGAGCCGATAGCCGATGTCATGGCAGCCCCTGAGACTGAGATAGCTTCATCAACGCCGGCACCGCCAGCCTCTGGTCAAGCTGATCCTTCTGTTGCCGCCACTGCATCCACTGATGTTACCGTACCGACGCCGCCACCATCGACCTTTGAGCCGACCGGTACCGTTGAAGCCGTCGCAACCATAGAAGTCGCCGGGCCGATGCCAACGCCTCCCCGATCCTCTCCTGCATCGGCCGCGCCAACGCCCCAAGCTGCTCCATTACCGGCTGATCCCCTCTCCGTGCCTACTGTCGAGCCCAGGACTTGGATTCCAGAGGATGTTCGGAGCACCTTAACTGACATCCAGCAGCGCCTAGAGGCCCCCGTGGATAGACTCGTGGCTAGTGCCGGCTCTGTGCGGGATCGTTTCCACGAGATTGAACAGTCCCTGCCCGACGAAGTCCTTGAAGCCTTGGTCCCGGTAGCTTTTATCGAGTACCATCGGATCAAGGTAATGAAGGCTCAGCGGCGTTTATCAGATCGGGCAGCCCAAGTGGCACAAGTTCAATCGGCGGAACGGGCAGCTGAAGAGGAGAAAACGAAGTATGAGGTTCTCCAAGCCAGATTGATTGAGGTCCAAGGCCGCTTAGATCGGCTGAAGCAGGAGCGAGCCGATCTCCAAGCGGTGCTGGCGGCCAAGGATGCCGAGATTGCCACGGAGCAGAGCACCCTGGAGGCGCTTCCTGCGGCGCTCGAAGCCCAAGAAGCGGCGTTTTCATCGGCCACCGCTGAAGCAATGCAGCGCCGTGATGCTCTTCCTGGCGACGGTGCCGATGAAGCTTACCTAGCTGAGGTCGATCAGATTCGTCTCAATGCCATCGCCGCCATCCAGAGCTTTCTAACATGACTGCTGCCAATGTACCCTTGAAAATTTTGTAAGGCCTGTTGGTGTATCTTTGAACGCTGATGTTTGTAACTAAGGGCGATATCTAATAATATCGGCCATCTGTAGGCGATATATTTTTCTATATATCGGCTTTTAAATCACTTGATTCTTGAATGCTTTGTTTCGTTCTTTCTTCTGCTTGAGGCCGACACTCCTGATGTCGGCCGATTGACTGATGACTTCGTGTATCGGATCCCTAGACATTTTTACTTCATGCATCGACCCATACGCTAGGATAGTACCGCTTCAAGTATTTACCATTCAGGGCCTTGCCGAACTCTTCTCCATCTAATTCCTTTAGAAAATACGCATTGCCCGGTACGCATCGGCTCACCATGTAGGGCCCTTCCCAATTCGGGGACCATTTGCCGAACCGATTATCTTTGGACCCGATTGGCAATATTAGCTTCCAGACCAAGTCCCCTTCCTCGAATTTCTTGGGGGCCACCTTCTTATTGTAATGTCGTGCAACCCGCGCCTTATTTTCTTCCAGTTTTTCCAATGCTCTGAGCCGATGCTGCGTTATATCCTCTAGCTCATCGATCATGAGGTTTTGATACTCGTCGGCTGTCAACTGATCCTGCGACGTAATCCTTCTGGAGCCGATATTAGTCTCCCATGGTGATACTGCGTCGTGCCCGTATACCAGTTGATAAGGAGTTACTTGTATCGAACCATGACAGGCCATCCGATAAGCCCATAATGATTCGGCGAGCGTCGTATGCCATCGCCTCGGCTGCTCGTCGATCTTCCGCTTAATCAACTTAATCAGGCTCTTATTTGAAGCTTCTGCTTGTCCATTCGCTTGAGCGTAATAAGGTGACGAGTTTAAAAGTTTAATCCCCATGCCTGCGGCGAAGTTCTGAACCTCTTCTGACATGAATACGGTACCTTGGTCGGTTGTAATCGTCTGAGGAATACCGAATCGATAGATGATGTGTTCTTTGATAAAGCCGATCACGTCTTTGGAAGTTACGTTTTTGAATGATACTGCTTCGACCCACTTAGTAAAATAATCCGTCGCTGCCAGAATGTATTTATGCCCTTTGCTCGATGCCGGGTAAATCTGGCCGATCATGTCAATCCCCCATCCTCTGAATGGACAAGGTTTGATAATCGGATTCATAGCCGATGCTGGACTTCTTTGGATAGAGCCAAATTTTTGACAATCCTGGCACCCTTTGTAGTATCTGAAACAATCTTCGAGCATCGCTGGCCAAAAGTAACCGGCTCTTCTCAGCAACCATTTCATTTTATACGCCGATTGATGGGTGCCACAAATTCCTTCGTGTACTTCGCACATGACTACTTTGGCTTCTTCTTGATCTAGACACTTCAATAGAATTCCATCCAACGTCCGATAGTATAGCGCATCGTCCAGCATAACATATTTGAGAGCTTTGTACCTGGTTTTTCGTGGGGTCGGCCGTGAAGGGTTCTGCAGGTAATCTATTATTTCCTTTCTCCAATCACCCTCCTCGATATCGGCTTCTTCAATAACGACCCCTTTGTCGCATAGCCGATACCCTGATGCACTTTGCGCCAAATTATTTGCTTCCATATTCTGCTCCCTAGGTATATGTTTGAACCATACGCCTCTAAGTTCTTCAATGAGCAGCCGACAGTACTCATAATAACTCCTTAAGACGTCATCTCTACACTCGTAGCTGCCAGCCAGCTGTCCGATTACAAGCGATGAGTCTCCAATTATCTCGACAGACTCGGCTCCGGCCTCCCGTAAGATCTGCAATCCTTTCAAGACCGCCTGATACTCGACCTGATTATTAGTTCCTGGATCAACTGAAAAAGCGAACTCAAATCGTGCCCCCCGAGGCGAGATACACAATAATCCGATGCCACACCCATGTCTGCATACTGATCCATCGAAGAACAAAACCCATGGCATCGGCTCGACGTACCCCTCCGATGTTTTGCTGTGATCGACCATTAAATCGGCCAAAACTTGTCCCTTAACTGCTTTAGCCGATTCATACCTCAAGTCATATTCTGCCAACGCGAGCATCCACTTCCCAATTCTCCCTTTTAAAACAGGAGCTGTTAGCATATATTTTATCACATCGGTCTTACATACCACGGCACATTCATTTGCCAAAAGATAATGCCTCAACTTGGTGCAGGAAAAATACAAACATAAGCACAATCTCTCGACTTCCGAATACCTAGTCTCCGCATCTACCAGCCGCCGGCTTAAATAGAATACCACTCTTTCCTTCCCGTCCTGTTCCTGAATGAGCGTGGAGCCGATAGACTTTATATCGGCTGCAATGTACAATTTGAAGGGAACGCCTTCCTTTGGTGGTACTAGCACTGGGGGAGAACTCAAATATTCCTTGATTCCATCCAATACCTTCTGGTGTTGCTCCTCCCACCTGAATTCTTGATCGGCTTTCAATTTTAATAAGGGTGAGAACGGCTCCAACTTCCCTGACAGATTAGATATGAATCTCCTGATGAAATTGACCTTGCCGATCAAGGATTGAAGCTCCTTTTTATTAGCCGGCGGCTTGATTTCTTTGATCGCCCTAACACTCCTCTGACTGACTTCAATCCCTCTTTCATGTACAATGAAGCCCAGGAACTGCCCAGCCGACACTCCGAAGGCACACTTGGTCGGATTCATCTTCAACCCGTACTTCCTGGTTCGCTCCAGTACCTCTTTTAAATCGGCTATGTGACCATCGGCGCTTTTGGACTTGACTACGACGTCATCAATGTAAATCTCCACCAATCGGCCGATCAGATCGTGAAACATGTAATTCATAGCCCGTTGATATGTGGCACCAGCATTTTTGAGACCGAAGGTCATTACCACCCACTCGTAGAGGCCGATTGCTCCTGGACATCTGAAAGCAGTCTTCGAAATATCTTCCTCTGCCATGAATATTTGATTATATCCTGCGTTGCCATCCATGAAACTGATAACTTGATGTCCGGCCGCTGCGTCGATCAGAAGATCCGCTATTGGCATTGGATAATCATCCTTGGGCGTAGCTTTATTCAACGGCCTGAAGTCGATGCAAATCCGGAGCTTCCCATTCTTCTTGACTACTGGAACTATATTCGAAACCCAATCGGGGTATCGGCATGGCCTGATGAATTTGGCATCGTAGAGCCTCGTGATTTCTTCCTTGATGGTTTCGTACATCTTAGGGTCTGTTCTCCTTTGAGGTTGCTTAAATGGCCGATACCCTGGTTTAATCGGTAGCCGATGTTCAACGACGGATCGGCTGAGCCCTGGCATCTCATGGTAATCCCACGCAAAACAATCTCTATATTCTTTTAATAACTCAATCACTTTTACCTTGGACTCTTTTGATAGTCCTTTACTGATATATGTCGGCCTTTGTTTATCGCCATTTCCGATATCAACCTCCTCCACCTCATCGGCCGACATAAACCCTTGCCCCAGCTTCCCTTCATTTTCGATGTCACCTGTGGTATCCGTCAGAGAAAAAGTTTAGAGTTTACTTCGTCGATAATCTCCAACCCCTGGTTGGTTACTTTGATGTAATCACCTTCCCAACTTTTCCCCGACAAGCACTCCATGTCATCGATTTGCCATGGGGATGGATCGGCCGACGCGACATCAAATGTTTTGTCGGCTGGCACGATCTCCACCTTATCATCCGTCCACTGCATCAGTACTTGGTGCATCGTAGAGGGAATGCAGCAATTGGCGTGGATCCAATCCCTTCCAAGTAATAAACTGTAGGCCCCTTTCCCATCGATGACGAAGAAAGTTACAGGCAGTGTCTTGCTTCCGATGGTCAATTCCACATTGACGACTCCCTTTGCTTCCGATGTGCCTCCGCCATAATCCCTTAAGATCATGTTGGTTTTGATCAAGTCATCGGCAGTTTTGCCTAGTTTTCGAAAGGTAGTCATTGGCATGATGTTGACTGCTGCACCCCCGTCGACTAACATTTTGGCCATCGGCTTCCCGTTGATGAATCCGCTCATGTACAACGCCTTCAAGTGCCGATGTTTCGAGTTTTCGGGTTTCTCAAATACTGCCTGTTGTGGGTCTAGAACCAGCTGCGCGGTGATTTCTTCATCGCCATCTGCCGCATGCTCGGAGGATTTGAATTCTTGTGGCAAAATAAAGACCATGTTGACGGATGCCTCCGTCGATTCTCCTTTTGGGCGCCATTCTTTCTTCATACGGGGCCGATAACCCCGTGGATCAGCCCTTAACTCCCGATGGCGGAGCCTCTGCACTCTTCTTTTCTGGCTCTTGGTAAATATATTACTGGGGCACCATTGCTCGTTTGGTCCCTGATTCTTTCTACCGCCTCCTTCAACACCGTTAACAGGACCGAGCCGATCATGTGCGGAGACTCTGACCTGATTGGTAGCCATCGGCCGGCGCCTTGGGGATCGTTCATCCCGACTGGATCGGCTTGGAGACGCGAACTTTCCCCGCGAGGCTTGATGATAGTCCGATCGCCTTTCCCAGAACTCCGCAGCTTGACCGTTACATCCGGGACAGTCACCGGCTGATGGTAATTTCATGCCCTGGTCCCAACAAAATCTGAAGAAAGGGCATTCCCAGTGAGGGTCAAACTGTGGCCCTTGATGTATCTCTTCCTCCCTCTCATGCCTCTTCTGATACCTTTTAATGATAGCCGATGACCCTCCTATACCAGCCATGTTGACATTTGCTGGAAAAGGATGTCCATCAATCTTCATCGGCTTCTTCTGCTCATCGAACTTGATGCGTCCTTGCTCGATAGCCGATTGAATCTGCAGCCTAAACACTTTGCATTCGTTGGTGTGGTGTGACGGCGAGTTGTGCCACTTGCACCATTTTCTTTTCTTCAGCTCATCTGCCGATGGCAATACATGATTCAACGGCAACTGGATGTGCTTCTCCTGGAGTAACAAATCACAAATTTTATCTGCTTTATTAACATCAAAATCATATCGCTCTCCAGATGAATCCTTCACCCACGGGCATGCCACAGTCTTCTTATTCCTTGTCCATTCGGCCAGGGCTACCTCCTCTTCAGCATCGGAATCAGAGGCATAATCGGCTACTTGGATGGCTGTATATTTGTTCCTCATACCCCTGGATTGATTTTCTTGCGCCGATACCCTTTGAACCAACTGGGCTAAACTTTCAAACTCTGGCGACGGGAATTTTTCACGAAGTGGTCCCATCAATCCATTGAATGCCAGATCAGCTAACTGCTGATCAGTCAACTGCAAACTGAAACATCGGCTACGTATATCCCTGAACCTCTGAACATACTCAGTAACCGGTTCGCCAGCTCGCTGCCTTACCGCCATCAAGTCCGTTATCCTCATCTCCCTAACTTCCGCAAAGAAGTATTTGTGGAACTTCTGCTCTAAATCGGCCCAACTTCGAACCGAGTTCGGAGGAAGCGATGCGAACCAAGAAAAGGCCGATCCAGAAAGAGATAATGGGAAGAAACGGACCTTCAATGCATCAGTAGCCGATGCTTCCCCGCATTGTGCTAAGAATCGGCTAATATGCTCTAGCGTAGTCGTATCATCTTGTCCCGTGAACTTGGCGAAATCTGGCATCTTGTACCGATGCGGCAGAGGCACTGCATCAAAAGATTCTGGATATGGAGGCCGATACACGAACGACTGCTGCTTCGGCTTTAAACCGAACTGTTCCCTCATGACTTCAGCAATCATACCGGCCCAGTCATCGGCCCCAGTGGCAGGGATGTATGGCGATGTTACTGCCGGTGCCGATGGTTGCATATGGACATTAGGCTGCCCTCCATAATTGGCCACCGTGTGATACCCTTGACGTCCAGCCGATGGGGCAGCCGCCGATCGTGGGAATAGACTTGGATCCACGTCCTGCGCCGTAGTATAGGTCACATGGGGAACAGCCGGCTGAACTGGAGCTTGAGGCGCGTTGTAAGCCGATGGAGGGTAGTGTGGCTGGGGCATTGCTTGCGCCGGAGCTTTGTATGACAGGGTCTGAAGAGGCGATGAATTGTACATAGGGCCATGCGCCGACGCGGGCCTACCAGCTTGGGCTGGTGGCACTGTACCAGTTGGTGGTGCAAAGTATACTGGTCCTTGGACTTGTTCCGTGTAAATAGATCCATCAACTGTCTTCAGAATCAGATTCTTCAAAGTATTGACCAGCGTTTGGGATTGATTGATTAGGGCATGATGGACCGCTTGATCTATCACGTCCTGGAACTTTTGCTGGGGCTCCAATCCTGATGGGGCTCCATCCGTCCCGCCCGATGACGCGTCTCCAGGCAGGGCTGCAAGAGGCAACGGACTCTTCTGATGAATCAATCCCTGCCTGGACTTTGAGAATGAACCGAGGCATAGCTTGTGGAAGTCCGCCATCCGCTGCTCTAACTGCTGCCTTTGTTCATCGGTCAGCTGATCAACCGATATTGGGATCTCGTTCTCCGGCGACACCTCTGACGGGTTCTTGATGTCGTCGGGTCTTGTCATTGTCGATTGCTTCTGGTCCCACCGGGCGTGCCAAAAAGGTGTGTTGACGCGAAAATCGTACACACGCGACCTGGGAGATCTGCTTAACTCCAGTGCAGGATCAATATGGCGTGGTGAAAAACAACCAAGGCGTGCCAGTCGATTTTCCCTGCAAATCGACAAAGATGATAAATTTAGATCGTTTAGGACATCGGCCCTGAAAGGCCGATGTGCAGCCGATTACCCTTGCACGAAGCAATCGGCTGATGCGGGTATAATAGATGACTATCGGCTCACACCAGAAGGCTCAAACTGGCCTGGCAGAGTCCGATGACAACTCAATGCAGATTCAGATAAACTATCGGCTAAACGCCCCGATAGAACTGTATGCCAATTAAATCAACCAAATTGCTATCGCCTTGAGTAATTCAATAAGAGATCGAACTCAACCGATGCAGCCTCACCGAGGATAATCAAGATGATACCAGATCTAGCCGATTCAATGGACTTACAATGACTCGAATAAACAGATCTAAATCCAACGATCATATGGATCTAAGCCACGATAGATCGGACTCAACCGAGACAGTATGTACCCAAGAGCCGATACGACAGTTGCAAATTGATCTAGATTACCGGATAACTAGCAATCGTGCCGATGCAATCGGTATATCGGACCCAACCGAGGAAGTACCAATCAAACCGACGCGCTTACCGAGGTGACAAATCCTAATCTCTCGCCGAGATCGGAGCCGATGCAGCCCGCTCGAGACGAGAATTCGTCGGGAAAATAGGTGGCGATGCGCCGAAAGTTGTATTGGATTGTGGTGTTGTTCCTACAAGCGCCTGGGGTTTATATTTATACCCGCAGGGTCGTGGCCTAAGGCCGACTCGATTACAAACTGGGACTTGGAGTCCGACACGAATTCTAATAGATCTAAACTTTCCTTATCTATACTAACTACTCCGATTCTCCGGGGCCGATACGCCCTTGGTTGATCCAATCATCCCGTATTTTTCGCCACCGGCCGTTCTTACCTTTCTAGCTTCCCGCACTTTCCTCCATATCGTTTACTGCGACAAATTCCTCCTTTAACCGGCCGATTTTACCCTCAGTCAATGATTCCTGGGCCCAGCCAATTTCTGGCGTTAACACTATCGATCGATCAGGTCATGTACTGTACTAGTAACAGTACTTATATCTCTAACTCTTTTTCTTCCTCCAAATCATATCATGCATTAAATCTTAGTAGAAAAATGGATCATTTACGGGCCCATGTATCCACGGGTGCGATCGGATTTCAAATCCGTGCGCCGGTTTTCGAATTGCTATAAATTTGGGCTGTTTTTACCAAATTTGGGTAAATTCATAGCAATTCAAAAACTGGCGCACGGATTTGAAATCCGATCGCACTAGTGGATACATGGGCCCGTAAATGATCCATTTTTCTACTAAGATTTAATGCATGTGATGGTTTGGAGGAAGGAGAAGAGTTAGAGATATAGCATGTACTGTTACCAGTACAGGACTTGCATCGATCCAAGGGCCTGTCGTTCCACGGTTGGACGACAGGTGCCTGTCGTTTCCCGGTTGGCCGATAGGCCCCTTGTCAGCCCCTTGTCGTCTAACAGTTAAATGACAGGTCTCTCGTCGTCCAACGGTTGGACGGCAGGGTATTAGTTTTGTGATTTTTTCAAACAAACCTATAAATTCTAAAAAAATAAAATAAAAATAATATTTATAAAAAAACTCTTGTTCTAAAACTGATAAAAAGCACGTCAAAGGATTTCTGAGTCGATTTCAAAAGTCATATTTAGCGTGTCTTCGGAACGAAGAAATGAAAATAGGATAACAAGAAAGATGGAGTAATGACATGTATAATCAACCCTAACGTAAGTAAAATCATAAAAATAAGAAATAGATGATGTTTAGTTGCTCGAAAGGAGGCATATTTTTTAAAAAATGCATGTATGCAATAGATGTTAGACAAAAATAATATAATTTGGAAAAAGTTGTGACCTCATGCTAAGAATCCTTTGAAATTGGTGGCACACGGATACTGTAGCAGAAGAATAAAAGAATTTCTTTTTCTATGGAATTTTCACGCTATAAAATACTACACGGGAGGAGTATAATTTTCCTTTGTGTATGCAATGGGAGGTAAATGAACATGGTCCTCGTGCTTATCTTGTACCATTTCCATCTCCCGTTGAGTTAGATCGGGTGGTTCGCTTTTGAGAAATTCATGTTAGGTCTCTTGAGGTTTTTTTCACCTTAAAGAGTGGACATCCGCATCTAACGCCAAATTTCAATTGGCCAAGGTGTGGGTTTTGGTCCATGGCATGCCTCGAGAGATTCGCGACTACCGGAATTTATGTAGGGTGGGTTCGCTACTTGGTGCCACAACATATGTTGATATGCTTAGCACGTGCAAAAATGATGTCACCCATATTCAAGTTGCGGTCATTGATCTGGAGATGATTCCATTGAAGGTCAAGATCGTTGTAGGGGATTGGGCATATGACATTTTTTTCTAACACTAAATCAAAAAACACCTCTTCTACATGACCATCACTGACGGGCACGCGGAGACCCGTCACTGATTAGAGCAAACACTGACGGGCGAGTTCGGGCCCTGATGATGACATGGCACCTGGGTATCATCAAGGAGGACGAATCCGGCCTTCCAGCCACGGGATGGGCCGGGCCGACTACTCGGAGTCCGACTACAACATGGGGGCGCCTCGTCAGCGTGGAGTACAAGACAAGGACTATTACCTACCTGGAATACCCGGAATCTGTTGTAACCGAATAGGGAACCAATCTGTTAACCGTCTCGGACTCTTGTAACCCTGCCCCGGTCGCCTATATAAGGCCCGGTAGGGGACCTCCGATCGGGAGGCAATCAAGTCATCTAGGTCATAGATAATTTCCAAGTCCAAGCAACCTCGAGATCGATTCTCTACGGGCTTGCGGCACTCGGGATACACGCAATACCAGCCACCATACACAGGACGTAGGGCATTACCTCTCCGTGAGGGCCTGAATCTGTCTAAATCTTGTCTCCCGTGTGCACCCATCCGGATTTGCTGTGCTCACGCCGCCCCATAAGTAGTATTGCCGGAATAATACTCCGACAGTTGGCGCGCCAGGTAGGGGAGGTGCGCATAGATCCATCTACACAAATCTGGATGGGTTTCGTCAACGTCAACAACGTCTTCGTCCCGGGAAGCATCATGAGATTCTCTTTCATGAGCGCTGTCCCGGACCCCGGCCAACTTTTCCAATTTGGAAAGTTGAACTTCATCGCCGACAAGATCGGCCAGCTTCATCTCTGCTACTCGGCGACGTCTCGACCGGCAGAGGCTTCATCAGCTTTTCAGCACGGCCCTCTCCCCAGGGAAAAGGCTGCGCCGAAACCAGATCCGTTTGCTCCGCCCGAGTTCGCGCTCGGATCCCAACTGGTAGGGGGCTATTGACTCTCTCCTCCCCGTCCTCGAGTACAACTCGGGCGACCAAGAGAGCTCTGGTAGCCACCATCCGTCCCGGGAAGTCTTTATGGCCAACGCCGACTTGCCAGAAGACGGCGATGGCCAAGCGATTCCCATCGTGGAACAAACGCCGGCTGAGCTCGAAGCTACCCGACTCCGACTCCTTGCCAAGGAGGAAGAATTGATCGAGCAACAGACTCGGCTCGCTCGCCAGCGTGATGGCCAGCGCCGCAATGACGACATGAGGGCTCGCGGACGCCAAGTCCATAACGAGCTCCGCATGCGTGAAAGGGATGGGGTCACAATATTCCCGCTCCCGAGTCACAACATCGTCGCGGCCACGATGGCGGCACGCGCCATTGAGATCCCTGAGGGCAACCCGGGACACGGTGAACTTCGGCAACTCCGTGTTCTGCTGGAAGAAACTGCACTTCAGCAGGCCGAAGCTTCAGAAGATCGCAGGGGTTCCTCGGCCGGCGCCAGGAGTCGGCGTTCTACCCCTCCAAAAAGTCCATCCAATGTGGGTGGACGACGAGCCACCCCCGACCGGCATCAGCCGGCCGGAGCGGTTCATGAGCGACTCGGTCCTAACCGAGACGCCCGCGGCACCATAGCCGCCAGAAACCGCGCCCGACAGGATGCGGACAAAAACGCCCGTCAAGTCGTGCCAGTCCGCGATCGACTCGGACCAAGGAACCCTGCAGGCACTGAGGGAAGCGCTCATCATGGTTCCAGGAGAGACGATCGTGGCGGCCACCGCGACGACAGCGGCGCCACCAGCCGGGGACGTTCTCCAACGTCATCTGGCATGGGATATTCGGGTCCAAAGGCATTCGGCCCCCATATCCGCAGTGTTATTTTCCCGTCGCGGTTCCGAGTCACTGGCATCGACAAGTACACCGGAGAGACTCGACCCGACATTTGGCTGGCCGACTACCACACGGCGTGTAGGACCAATGGTGGGAACGACTACGTCGCGATCCACTACTTGCCGTTGTTCCTGGCTGACTCGGCACGAGCCTGGCTCACCAGCTTACCTCCGGGTTGCATCCAGACATGGAGCGACCTCGAGACCCTCTTCGTGAACAACTTCCAGGGCACGTACAATCGACCCGGGAACGCGTGGGATCTCCACAGTTACACACAAGAGGCGGATGAGACTCTCTGTGAGTACATCCAACGTTTCTCCAAGAAGAAGAACTCCTTGCCCGAGGTCAGAGAGGGTGACGTGATCACTGCCTTCTCCAAGGGAGTTCGCAGCACCGACCTCATCCACAAGATAGCGCGCAAGAATCCCCAGACTACGCGCGAGCTTTTTGACATAGCCAACAACTTCGCCACCGGTGAAGAGGCTGTCCGCAGTGCTACTCGGGACGACAAGGGAAGAAACAAGGGCAAAGTGTCCGACTCACCCAGTCGGGACGCTCAACCCGAGTCATCCAGGAAGAAGCACCGGAAGCGTAAAGGCGGAGATCTCGTTGCTGCGGTTGAGCGTGCCCCGCCGCGCCGTCCTCAGCGCACCAATGCGACCTTCGAGGAGATGATGAGTCAGCCGTGTCACTTCCATGGACCCAAGTCCAATTATCTGACACGCGACTGCAATCTTTTGAAGAATCTGAACAAACCCTTCGTCCCCAGCCGGGGCAAAAAGAGCCCCCCCAGGATGAAGGCGACGAGTTCCCAAAAGAGACCGCTTGTCTGATGATCTTCGGCGGGCCCAATGGCTACGAATCCAAGCGCCGCCAGAAGATCATGGATAGAGAGGTCAACGCAGTGGACCCAGCTGTGCCCAAGTACCTGCGATGGTCCGAGTCCATAATTTCATTCGGACGCGCGGATCACCCCGACTACATTCCCCAGCCGGGACGATTCCCCTTGGTGGTAAACCCGATCGTTTGCGGCGTCCGCCTCACCAAGGTCCTCATGGACGGTGGGAGTGGTCTCAACATCCTCTACGTCAAAACTCTTGACGACATGAAGATTTCTCGTTCCGAGATCAAGCCGACTGGTGCCCCCTTCCACGGGGTGGTACCCGGCAAGATGGCGAGTCCACTCGGGCAGGTCAGCCTGCCCGTTACCTTTGGCACTCCCGACAACTTCCGGACCGAGACTCTCACCTTCGAGGTTGTCGACTTCCCAGGATCATATCATGCCATCTTGGGGCGTCCCTGCTACGCCAAGTTCATGGCTGTTCCCAGTTATGTCTATTTGAAGCTCAAGATGCCGGGCCCCCACGGGGTAATCACGGTGCAAAGCAGCTTCCAGCACGCTTACACGTGTGACCTGGAAAACTGCAACCTTGCCACGGCCCAGATCGCCGAGGCCGCGCTTACCGACCTCAAGACGGCCGTGGTTGAGGAAGCACCCCCGGCCAAGAAGGCTTCGACATCGACATCTTTCCAGCCGGCACGGGACACCAGGGCAATTCAGCTCGACCCCGAAGACCCCTCGAAGACGATGTAGATCGGGACTGCGCTCAGCGACAAATAGGAAAGCACGCTCGTCAGCTTCCTCCGGGACAACCGGGATATCTTCGCATGGACATCTTCCGACATGCCCGGAGTTCCACGGGAGGCTGCCGAGCACTCTCTAAATGTTCGGCCGGACGCTAAGCCGGTCAAACAGCGCTTGCGCCGATTCACTGAGGATAGACGTCAGGCTATAGGAGAAGAAATAGCCAAGCTTTTAGCAACCGGCTTCATTAAAGAAGTGTATCATCCCGACTGGCTAGCGAACCCAGTTCTTGTTCGCAAAAAGAATAGAAAATGGAGGATGTGTGTTGATTATACTAATGTCACGGACCCGGAATTGCATATGATTAGGGGAACAACTGGTCGCCAAGGGCCGAAGGACCAGTTGACCTGGTGGCACGGTACCTGCACCGTACACACCGAGGTGGAGTGATCCGACACCTGCACAACGCGAGCCGGTCGGAAGCGACTAGACTTCCCCCGAACCACATACGATTTCTCGATCCGGTGAAGGTTTAGAGCCGTTCCCGGATCCTACCACGCAAAGCAAGGTCGGAGGAGCCCGGCGATTCTACCCACACCCTAACCTAGCTCGGAAGCTAGTGGGTCACCCGAAGGCCCGGTAGAACACGCCCACACCCTGCCTGGCTGGCACAGCATCTCAGCCAGCGGGTCACTCAACCGATTCCTGCTCGACATAGTAAAAAGGGGAACAACAGTAACCCTTCACGGCGTACCCATACGCTTCATATCACACACGCATTGCATACGGGCAGCCTGAATAACAAGTTGGATATCACAGCAAAGCACTACATTACGATAATAGACTAGTTGTCCGCATCGGACTATAAGATTACATCGTTCGGCATAGCCGGAAACATATCCGAGTACGGGGTTATTAATACAACAGCGGAAACAAAGTAAGTGAGTCCCACAGCGGCGCATGGACCGCTGACCAAAAGTCACCACCTATCCCATGAGTCGAATAGCTAACCAAGGAAACCACAAGTTTAAGCGTCATCGCAATAGTCTTCGACCGCCGGCTCACCTGCAAGCTCTAGGAATAACCTAGGTGAGTACAAAAGTACTCGCAAGCCTTATTCGTGCTTGATTAAATGTCCTACCCATACTAGTACAGCAACAAGTTAAACATGAATGCTTCTCAGAGTAACAATATACAAATTCAAAACCTAGCCTAAACAAGGGGAAGTAAAGACAATATAATTAACAATCTAACTCAGAGTACAACATACTGTAAACAAGTCACCACGAGATCAATTCAACAATTCCAAATTCATTGGGGCAGCCCATGAGTCCAATCCAAAAGAATCCATTAAACATCATCCAATTCAATTAGGGCAGCCCCTAGGTCAAATCCAAATCAATCCAGTATCAACACATTTTCATTTAATCTCTCGGACCGCTACCGACAACTCAACCACTGCAGGCATAGTGAGTGCATAACCGTTTGGAGGTAGTGAGCCTCCAAAGGGCATGGAGGCTTACCCCGACTATCCTCAGCGTTGGTTCCCGCTAACGTTCCCGCGTGATAAGGGATGGTGACACGCTGAAGATAGGGTTGGTGTGGCGACAAAACTCTACTTACTCCTGGGTCGCCGTCACACTGCAATTAACACCAACCGTACCCATTGTGCACGCCCTCGGCTCTCCCAACTCACTTAAGCAATTTAGTTGAAGAGCAATAAGATGTTCTCGACGTAAGATACATCCTACACCTACTAATGTGCTCAATCTCGCATATGGCATTCAAGTAAGCATCAACACAAGCACACATGAACAGGGCATACACATAAGTACGGAAAGTAAAAGTGCGACAAGCTCCGCTTGCCTTGGTCGTGGTATTCTTGATCTTGCGGGAGGTCGTGAGCCTGGTGGTCTCTCTCTTCGAGTCCTGTTGCGAACGATTCGAAGTGCCGGAAGAAAACGGTAAAAGAAGACCATAAGACTCTGCATGTATGCATGATGAATGGACAATGCTAGATGTAGGTATTTAAGGTGGTGTGCGGATGTGTATAACTCTAGGCTGGTTAACACGCTCCGGATTTTAGGTTTAATCGACCTGTCGTTATCCTACCGTGCATGCATGCCAAGTTTCATGCGGTTGTGCATTAGGGTTTGAGGGTTGTTATTCACTACGGATGGTCATGACCTAAAGCCTGAGGAGTAAGATAGTGCTCTGAATTACGAATCTAACGACACTGAAATCATTCGATTCGGAGCTGTATCCATCAAATTAGGGTTTGGGCTCATTTGATCGATTCGTTGTCGTAGGTGAGAACATGGGGTCGTGATTATTTTCTAGCCGTTAGGCGAACTGGGATACTAGGCATTTTAAATTTGGCTGTTAAGCTAGATTCTCTAGGATATACATATCTGAAGGTCATTTATATTTTTCTACGAGTTCTACAAGTTAATCACATTTAGTATTTCCTGTCTTCTTCTCAGTAAAGGAAAATAATCTTACATTGAATTAAAATGTATCTACTGCCGTATATTTCCTATTAACCAGGAGTATGTTTCAGCATGAGTAACCAGCATGGGTACAAGTGATGGTTCTTAGAGTCAAAAGTGCATGTATTAGAAAAATAAGGATAAGGTTACACTAACTAGCATTCTTATTCATATTTGACCGTTTGCAATATTCAAGTAGCATATTAGTTATGTTCAACAATTGACCAACTGTTGTCCTAAACGAATGCATATTTAGATAAAGTAGCAGCTGGGTGGCCTAATTGTTAATCTGCATTACTAGCTAGTCTTTAGCACATACCAAACAGGGACCCCCTATAAGTCATGTTTTTCTCATGTGGCCTGTTTCCAAGGAATCCATGTCCCTACTATATATAAGGGCATCAAATGGTATTAGCTAATGATGTAATCCGTTGGTTTATCGATTAAGTTGGCCACTGACTAGTGAACATTTGAATTATTTCAAAAGATCTAGACTTAGCTAATTGAGCTGACTTATCAAATGTTAACACAACTAGAGTATAATATCGGCCGTGCATCAAGCAGATTAATTACTAACTAGCTTGTCTTAACAGCGATTAGTGTCCCCATGACAAGTAGTTGGTAGGCGTGTCTTATTTACGTTAACTGTTCATCAGGTGTACCTAGTTGTGAACGGAAACATGAAGGCATCAAGGCAGTTATTTATAGGAAGCGATTAATTAGTGAATGCCCATTAATTTATTAGCGATGCTAACGATTGAATCAAGTCGTACTATTACAGAAGTTTGATTACTCGTTAGGACGGTACATGTGGCAACATATTCGGTAAGTACGAGGACCGACATTAAGCTTGCCTAGAATTGGTGAAGTAAATTTTAATTAACTGGTCAATGCATTACTTGCGTTAACTGATTGACTAAGTATTAAAGTTCGAGTATGTTAATTACAAACGTCGGTCACGAATGCAACTGACTTTCATTGGTTTAGCCGACCAGATTAATATTCTAATTAACAGCTAACGATAATTGCATCTAGTCACTATTGGCCTATAGCAATTTATCAGTAATCAAAGAACCGTTCTGCGATTGAATGTGTCAGAATTTCATCGATTAGCTTTAGCTCAAAACATGCGCACTGAATCGGTCGCCCGTTTGCCTGATCAGTGGCGAGTTCGTGAGAATGGCAAGAAGCAAAAGGGGAAGGATTAGAGGTGGCCAAAAGCGAGGAGTGCTCAAGCAAGCATCAGCTAGTGTGTTAGTTCATTAATCACAGCGGTTAGGGATGTCTTAACCGAATGCCTCACAAGAATTGATAACTAACAAAAGGAAAAATGGGTTGCTCACCCCTGGCGGCAAGGAGCTCCATGCGGGGGACGGCCGGTTGCTGAGGTCGATGCTTGGCGCGCCGGTCCTGAGCAAGGCTCCGGTGGTGGCGAGCTTGGACGGGTGGAGGTGGCGCGGGGAGGAGTGCCACGGGCGGCGCTCGGCCAGGGTCCAGCAGCGAGGTGGCGAAAAGGGGCGGAGGCGGCAGATCCGGGGGGTGGGGCGGCGGCTCACCGGAGCTACTGAGGGAGGCCAGCGGCGCTTGGGCCATGGGGCAGCCGAGGCAGTGGCTCACCGGCCACTGCCGCGAGCTGCGGCGGCGCGCGACGGGGAAGGGAGGCACGGTGGAGGGGCCGGCCGAGGGAGCTGCCGGCAGTGGCTCGCCGGCCACTGCGGCAAGCGGCGGAGGGAGGGAGCGGTGGTGCTTGGAGATCTGGGCGGCGGGGAGCTCGGGCTCGGCAGCCTCGGCTGCGTCAAGGGAGGCGCGGCAGCGGGGAGGTGCGGCCTGGGGAGGCGCGGCAAGGGAGGCGCGGCTTGGGGAGAGCTCGGCGAGCGGCGGTAGCGCACGGGGAGGGGAGGAGGGGCGCGGCGGCGGCCGCAGCCGGTGGCTTGCTGCCGCAGCAGGGAGCACCCAAGGGAGGCCGGCGGGGGAAGAACGCCGGGGAGCTCGTGCATGTGGAGGTTTCTTGGATGGGTAGAATGCTGAGGAGGTGGTGAAGCTGGTGGCATAGCATGCATGGCTGGATTCCCCGGGTTTTGGAGGGGATCTAAAGAGAGAAGATGGCTGGTTCTGTTGATGCTTGAGAAGAAGGAAGGGGAATGCCTGTGCTGTGCGTGGGAAGAAGATGGGGAGAAGAAAAAGACTGCTGTGTCGAACCCCAGAATTCGTAACAGAGAGCTTTAAGTAAAACCACCCGCTAAGTCGAAACGTCAACCCCGACCTCAACCCCTGGGTATCAATCCCAAGAGGAGTGGAGTGATATGGCTCCGAATAGCCCGAGACGTCAACCCCGAACTTTCTCCGGCAAAATAATGCACAGATCGAGTAGGGTGATATAGTCTCCTCACTCTTTCACTACCGAGCCGGAACATCAACCCCGAACTCATCCCGGCAATTAATGCTCGGCTGGAGTAGGGTGATATAGTTCCCAACCTCTCAGTAGCAGAGTCGCTTCACAGGGGTGATCAAACCTAATAACTCTATGATAGGAACTCTGAAATCCTACCACAACATGTGCTTCATCAACATACACGCATGGCACATGAGCAGGCGCAAACAACCAGATTTCACAGCAGTGACTCTACGACCGAAACTGCAATATTATAAGTTTGAAACTTAACGAACATATATTCACACAGGGATCCGAAGATCCAAACACACGCACAGTGGAAGAGTATTAGCGGCTACGAAGCCAAAACAGTAGGGCCAAAAGTGGCAGTGAAACAAACCAAACTACCAACCCCAGGGCAGGATCACTGCCTGGGATTCCCAGCGTCTAGGCGTCGTCGGTGTCGAGCTCTATATAGAAACCACCCTCAGGAGGGGCAGTTTCCTCTGCAACAAAAATATCAACAATAGCAGGGTGAGTACAAAATTATACTCAGCAAGACTTACAGTGCGGAAATTAGTAATAATTGTGCCAGGTATCAACAAAAGGGGTAATTGTGGACTAATTTGCAGAAAGCCAGTTTTACCTTTGTCAATATGAATAAGTAGATGAAAAGTCGACTACCAGAATACTTTTTAAAGGGGACGAGTCGAACACTTCCGATCAGTCCTTACTGCAGATCACCACACCTTAGATACCTCGACCCATCCTCGACCACCCTGGGAGGAAGCTGTCGCTACACCATCCTTAGGGTTGGCAAGTTTTAGAGTTGGTTATAGTTGTCTAATTCGATGCAAAATCTTACCAAGTTGTCCATAACCGCGGACACGGCTGTTCAAACAGTTCAAACCCTGCAGGGGTGTACATCTTTACCTACACGCATTGATCGTCTCTTAGTGCTAGGCCAATCACACACTTCACGAGGTGTGCTAGCAGAGGGTGATCAATCACGACCGTTACAATGCTGTCGACCTAGGTATGAGCCACCCGTACGGGCTAGTCCATGTGCATCAGTCCGGCCGCAACTACGACACGGTCCCATACGTTGTGAATCGAGGTACATCCCCGGTCTCCCAGACCGTGTGTCCACCCCACCCTTATATGAGACCACACACCACAGTTCCTTTTTCACGCACACGCAAATGGAAACGGCAAACTAATGCAGCTCATACACTAAGTCTAAGCAAATTAGTGAGTCGTGGGTGGCCCCATAATCCACCCGTGTAGAAGTACGCGAATCTTGGTTCGAAGGGACACCGGTAACCGGTCCTTGCGGGAAGACGAGACAACCCACCATGCTCCCAGCCATGGCCTCTCGTCTAAACCCAGATATGATTAAGCAAGTTCATTAATTATCCCGGTGAACACCCACCTATCACGTAACCCATCCAATAGTGTGAATTTGCCTGCCATCCAAGAAATTATGACTCGACAAGTCTAAGCATGTCTAAGCATTAATAATATAGCAAGCATTAACACAGTATACACTATTCTACCATTCTAGATAGGTTGGGATGGTGGTGGAGTTGTTTGAGCGACAAAGTAAGTTTTACACACCGGACTAGGGTTCTGCTTAGTGGAAAAGTAGAATTTGAACGCATGTGATAACAGATTTAAAAACAACTAATACTTTGCAAATAGTAGGAGTTTTGCAATGTGACCAAAGGGGCTGCTTGCCTGGTTGCTCTGCAACTATACCCTGCTCGTGATCGAGATTACCGTCTTCTGGACCTTCCGGCTCTATCGGAGAAGAACAAAAATACCGGAAACAAGGGTATAACAGTAAATATCTAAATGCTGAACATCGGCATGAGATGATATGCATGCCATGACGTAGAGAGTGCAAAATAAAGACTAATGCAAGTGGAATCAATTTAATCGGAGTCCGGACGCATAAAATATCGCGATCCGAAAATCCTCCGGCTAATCGGAAACCCTAATTTGAGTTTTTAGCAAATTGTATTATTCCTAGCATGCAAACATGGATGAACATGATGTTTTTGAATAGATCTTCTTTTTCTAAACATTTTGATATATTATTTGCATTTTTCTGATTAAAAATGGATTTTCCATGAATTTTACAAGATTTAATCCGTTTTTACCCCTTTGTTGTATTTTTCTCAGTAAAAATAATATTGAATTCAATTCAATTAATACCAGAGGCTGACATGTGGGCCCTACTGGTCAAAGTTGACCAATTTGACTGGGTCAATGACAGGTGGGGCCCACTGTTCATACTTTTCCTTTTTCTATTTATTCTTTTTCTTAATTTCTTACATGTGGGGCCCACTGATCATAGAGACAAACTTGTTGAGCTCAATCAAAGCAATGTTTGCTCATTAATTGGAGTCATTAACACGTCTGAACATTGATTATGCTATTTAATTGTGCTTCATTAATCACTAACAGTTAATTAGGACCTAAATCAGGTTATTAATAGCCGATTAGAATTAATTAACTATCATTAGCATTGATTGAAGCGATTAATATGTCTGAGCATTAATTAAGCGTATTAGATACACTTCATTAACTATTAGCCGTTAAATAGGATTTTTATTGCCCTAACCGCCGATTAACAGAGCAATTAAAGCTCCTTAACCGAGCTGGTCGGCCTGGCTTGGCACGGTGGGGATGCCGCGGAGCGACGGGGTCCCCGGGGAGGATCAGGACGGCGGCGCGGCGAGGGTTACCGGGGAGGGCGCGACGGCGGTGACTACGACTCGGTTGGCTCCGGTGGAGGGAGGCTCCGGCGAGGGCGGCTCGGGATGGGGTGGCGTCGAGGCAGACCGGTGAAGAGGGCGAGAGATGGGGCGGCACGGCTCGAGATCCGGCGGGAAGGAGACGAGCTCCGGCGAGCTCGGGGAGGGGATGGGAGGAGCTCGGCAAGGCGAGGGCTTGGGAGCTTCGGTGGGGCGGTGAGGTGGCGGCCGGGGCACCGGGGAGGTGAGCAAGCGGCGGGGAGCTTCTGGATCCGGGGCGGCGCGGTGAGGGAGGGAGGAGGCGGAGCTCCGACGGGTGACTGAAGGGTGAGAGGGAGGGAGGCGTGGAGGACCGAGGCGAGGTGGTGGTGCTCCGGGAGGGGCTCGGCGAGCTGGTGTGGAGAGCGGCGGCGCGGGGGGATGCTCCGGTGAGAACCCGAGTGGCGGAGGCGGGGAGAAGGACTCCGGCGGCGGGGGCTTGGCGTGGTGGAGGGGCGAGCGCCGGGGCTTGGGAGCAGCTCGAGATGCTCCGGGTGGTGAGGGAGAGAAGAACAGAGGGGCGGTGGGAGGATAGGGATGGGGGGCAGCCGAGATGAATGGATAAGGCAGCTGGGTGAAAGACTTAGGAATGAAGCAACCGGGAGATATTTTTAGAATGAGGTTTTAGAATTAGGTTTTAGGTTTTCTGATTTTGCATTTTATGTTCATTCCTTTTTGATTTTTATTTCTGTTTTCGATTTTCAAGCAATCCCTCAAGGATTCAACCTCTATTTGAAATCTGATTTCTTCTCCTATTCTAAGATTCATTTGGATCATTTGAATAAATTCCATAGCAAACTTTGCTTTCTTTCGAACCTGCTCCAAATTAAAGAAGACCACTAGAATTACGCCCAAGATACGATGTTCAAAATTGGATCGAAACAGAATTTAGGGTTTTGTCGAGCATTATAAAAATTCAAAAACTTCCTCAATTTTGGGTTCATGAGTTCATGTTATGAGATGCATATGATGCACATTACAACTACGCGAGAACAGGGATGTTACATGCTGCCTGCTGGGGTTGCTACGTGGAGAGAAAGAAATTGCAGTTGAGCATGCTGGCCAGGTGTAGAAAAGGACCTGCAAACGGGTCCCAGTGTAAGAAAAATATTTTCTTTATTCTGTTTCCCTTGTATTTTGTTGTATTCCTTTGCTATTTGAAAGCTAGTAAATAAAAATTTATAAACGTAGTTAGTTGCCTATTTCAGTACTTGGTTAGTATAGTCCAAAATAAATTTGAACTCTAGATATTTGATCATTCCTCCAACTATTTTCCACCAGCATTAGACTTGAGGTTAATAAGGTAGTTAACCTTTAAACGCAATATTTTGTTTATTTTGGAGGAGACGAAATCGGTTCAACGAGTTCTACTTGACTTGCTCAAATCGGTGGAGGATTAAACTAGTTGGAACATATACAAATTTTAAATCGCGGGTTTTTAGTGGCATAGGTATCACTGTTTTATTTCACATTAACCATAAAGTCGCGAGTTAGGGTTTTTAATCAGAGTTGTATCTTAACCGCCTAAATGCATGCGTAAGATGAGAAGAAACCAATTTATTCACGACAATCCTTGCCGACCTCTTGTCTTAAAATTTGGTCGCTACAACTAGCCTCAACAAGGCATGTCCCAAAGACCCTTTCACCCTGCCTCGCATCAACCAAGTGGTCCATTCCACGGCCGGATGTGAAATTTTGTGCTTTCTCGACGCTTACTCGGGCTATCACCAGATCAAGATGAAGGAGGATGACGAGATCAAGACATCTTTCATCACTCCGTTTGGCGCCTTCTGCTACGTCTCCATGCCTTTCGGCCTCAAGAACGCAGGCGCTACGTACCAACGATGCATACAGCGCTGCCTTCAGTCGCAGATCGGCCGGAACGTACAAGCATACGTCGACAATGTGGTGATCAAGTCCCAAAAGAGAGAAGACCTCTTGAGTGACTTGGGAGAGACCTTCTCCAACCTTCGAAGATTCAGCATGAAGCTCAACCCCGAAAAATGTGTATTCGGGGTCCCTTCGGGCAAGCTACTCGGTTTCATCGTTTCCGAACGAGGAATCGAAGTCAACCCGGAGAAGATCGATGCCATCATCAAGATGGGCCCACCGAAGAAGCTCAAAGACGTCCAGTGGCTGACCGGGTGCATGGCAGCTCTCAGCCGGTTCATCTCCCGACTCGGCGAGAAAGCCATGCCCCTTTACAAGCTCATGAAGAAGTCGGAGACCTTCACCTGGACCTCCGAGGCCCAGAACGCCCTTGACGGCTTGAAGATGTTTTTAACTACACCCCCGGTGCTAGCGTCTCCCATGCCCAATGAACCACTGCTTCTCTATGTCGCAGCGACTACTCAGGTAGTCAGCACGGTCTTGGTCGTGGAACGCTCCGAGCCTGGCCACATTCAGAAGGTCCAGCGCCCGGTCTACTTCATCAGTGAAGTCCTTTCCGAGTCCAAGGCGCGGTGCCCTCAGATACAGAAGATCATCTATGTGGACACCATGCGGCGCCCGGGTCACTAGTCGGGAAAGCCTTCCGACAGGGTTTCTACTGGCCGACTGCTGTATCCGACGCGGAGCACATTGTCCGCACTTGCGAGGGATGCCAACACTTCGCCCGGCAGACACACTTGCCGGCTCAGGCTCTCCAGACTATCCCGATCACCTGGCCCTTCGCGGTCTGGGGTCTGGACATGGTCGGCCCTCTCAAGAAGGCTCCCGGGGGCTACACACATCTCTTCGTCGCGGTCGACAAGTTCACCAAGTGGATCGAAGCCAAGCCGGTCGCCACGATAACTGCTGAAAAGGCCGTCGAGTTTGTCCGGGACATTGTCTTCCGGTTCGGCGTACCCAACAGCATTATCACTGATAACGGCACCCAGTTCACCGGGCGAGCCTTCCTCCAGTTCTGCGACGACTACAACATCAGCCTTGACTTCGCCGCCGTGGCACACCCACGCACCAACGGGCAAGTCGAGCGGTCCAATGGTCTGATACTGCAAGGCCTCAAGCCTCGGATTTTCCAGCGACTGAACAAATTCGCAGGCAAGTGGGCAGCCGAGTTGCCTTCAGTACTTTGGAGCCTTCGGACCACGCCCAACCGGTCAACCGGTTATACACCCTTCTTCATGGTCTTCGGTGCTGAGGCCATCCTCCCGACTGACCTGGAGTACGGGTCCCCGCGCGTCCGTGCCTTCAGCGAGGCCGAGTCAGAGGAAGCCAGACAGGACGCTCTCGACCAACTCGAGGAAGCCCGAGAGGTGGCACTCCTTCGTTCGGCCAAGTACCAGCAGAGCCTACGGCGATATCACAGCAGACATGTACGCGGCCGCTCCTTCAACGTCGGCGATCTGGTTCTCCGCCGAGTCCAATCAAGCAAGGAGCAGCATAAGCTATCACCGCCCTGGGAGGGTCCGTACATAGTCGCCGAAGTACTACGCCCGGGGGCTTACCGACTGAAGGACGGCGACGGCAACATCTTCACCAACGCATGGAACATCGAACAGCTACGTCGCTTCTATGCTTAAGTGTTTTATGAACATGAATACATGAATAAAGAGCTTTCTTTTTCGCTCCATCCAAAAGCAAGTTTTTTCTGCTTCCCGACTGACCTGCTACGCCCGCTCGTAGCAGGCACTCGGCGCATACACGGCTTTGCCCTCGCGGAATACTTAAGTACTGTGTATAAAGTCCAACGTTAACTCTTTGACTCCAATCGCCGGTTTACGCCGCACCCTTACGCTACACGGGACACACGCCAACGGCTAATCCCTACGCCAAGGAGGCTACAACGGGTTGGCGAAGAGCAAAAACGAACAAACTCAAGTACACAGGAATACAAGTCTTTTCCCGAGCAGAACAAAATTACTTGTTAAAACCAGCAAGTACATAAGTCACTCGGCATCCCCGAGTCCTTTACAAAATTCACTCGGCATCCCCGAGTCCCTTACAAGCTTTACTCGGCTAGCCCGAGCAGTTTACAGCTACCCCTACTTTTTACAGGCCCGACCGCTTGATCAGCGAATCGACGGTGGACTCTACGGACTGCATCATCCCCGGAATATCTTCTTCCGGGAAGTCGGCGGCGTACCCCTCCCCGATTGCCTGCATATCCAGCAGCGGGTAGTGGGACCGCGCCACCGCCAGGACTATGCTGGCCCCCGTCCGCGCGCCCTCCGCCTCGATGTTCGCCACTTGGTCGGGCACTTGGCCCAGCCGCTCGGCGACTGCCGCGACGGAGTCCGGGGCCGTCTCGTCCGGCCAGACGGCGCCACACGCCACCTGCCCGGCCTTCAGCAGCGACTCGATCATCCCCCGGGACTTCTCGAGACATGCCTTCAACTCTGCAGCAAAAACAAGCATGAGCAAAGCGAACAATAGACTGGGACAAAACCACAGTCAAAAATGGCACTCACCGGACTCCGCTGCTGCGGCAGCTTTCTTCGCGGCCTCGGCAGCCGCCTCCGAGTCAGCGGCCTTCTTGGCCGCCGACTCGGCCTCACGCCCGAGCTGCTCGGCACGGGTTTTCTCCGCCAAGAGCGCCGCCTCCAAGTCAGCGGCCTTCTTGGCCGCCGACTCGGCCTCGCACCCGAGCTGCTCCTGCGGGCCTTCTCCGCCAAGAGCGCCTCCTCAAGCTTCCCGACCTGCTCCTTGGCGGCGTCCAGGTCCCGGGCGCGGGTCATCATCGCCTCGAGCTCCGCCCTCAGCCTTGCAACTTCTTCTTCGGCGGCTGCAAGAGACAACGCATCAGCAAGACAAAAGCGCGACAGGGGAAGGCAACAAACACTCGGTTCACTCACCTCGGGTCTTGGCCATCTCCTGCGAAAGGCCCGCCTGCAGGCCGGTAATTTCCGCTCCACGCTTGCGGGCCATGTCCTCCGCCGACTGCCGACTTGCGGTCAGCTTGTCCCACTCGGACTTCCGCAGCTCCAGGCGCTCGATGACAGGCAACCGGTCTTGGAGGAAGGCGGTCTTGTTCTGCGACCGTTTGTTCAGAGCCTGCAAAAGGAACAAAAACATGTCAGGCCACCCGGCAAAGGCATAAGAACCCTCCACTCGGTCCCAAGGACCCAGCGGAGGCTCGGGGGCTACACCCTCTGGGTGCACTGTTCGTGCACCCAGAGTCAGACTGAAAAAGACAACTACACCCTCCGCCCGACTATCCTAGTCGAACGCAGGCTCGGGGGCTACACCCTCTGGGTGCACTGCTCGTGCACCCTAGAGTGAAGACTACAAAGAAAAAAGCAAAGGGCCCTCCGCCCGACTAACTTAGTCGGGCAGAGGCCCGGGGGCTACTCCCTACGGACATACTCCTACAAGGGGGAAGACCAGCCTACCTCCATCAAAGGACGCAGCCTGCCATTCAGCAGGTTGGCGCCCTCCTTCGCTGCCTTCAGCAAGGCCGGGAGGATCTCTCCGATTTGAGCCGCGGCGTCCGCGGCCGCCTGCCACTCCTTCTCCTCCTCGATATCGTCGACCGTGGCAGTCGGCGACCCTAGGCCCGTCTCCCGGACTCGGAGAGGACGGCGCACCAACTCTGAGCACGGCCTCGGAGGTGGAGCCGCGCTGAACTCCTGCATCGGCGAGGGCAAGCCGGGCCCGCCCCCACGTCCCTGCGGGGTGGTCCCAGCAGCCTCGAGACTCGCGCCCTCCGCCATCTCCGTGTCCTGGCTGGTGACCCGCAGGCCCCACCGGCACCAAAGCTCCAGGGGAGGTTTCCTCCTGAGTGGCGGTCGGTGAGGCGGACGGCGCGCCGGGCTGCTCGGGGGATGGCCGGGGAGCGCCCGCGGGCTGAGGCGACGACGGCCGGGGAGACGAAGAGGCCGCCGCAGGCGGAGGTGACGAGGCCCGAGTGTCTGGCGCTGGGGGGCTCCCCGCCTTGGCTGGACTCCGGGCCACTCGGGGGACGCCTTCGGGATATCCCCCACCCTCCGGGTCCTGCAGAGGCAAGACCAACCGTGTCAGCGCTTAAAGAAACAAAGACAAGAAGGTAGCCGGCCAGACACTTACTTCGAAGACCGAGGGACGGCGATGGGCTTCCTGGCCCCCACGGATCGCAGCCCAGGCGTGGCGGCAGCCGGGGCCGGTGAGGCCCCCGAACCGCCGGGTGCCCCGAAGGCGGCACTGGCATCTCGCTTTCCCCCCCGACCGGGGGGGAACGTCATCTTCGGCCGCCCGAGAGCCTTCACTCGGAGCGGCAGCTGGCGCTACCGGATCAGCGCCGGCGGCGGAGCTCTCTTGCTCCGCCGGTGTGGTCTCCGTGGCGGTAGACGCCATGGGATCAGCGCCAGCGGGAGAGCCCTCCCGCTCCGCCGGCGCGGTCACTGCGGCGGCTGGCGCCGCCGGATCAGCATCAATGGCGGAGCCCTCCTGCTCCGCCGATACGGCTCCCGCGGCGGCTTGCGCCGCCGGACTAGCGCCGCCGGTGGGGCCCTCCTGCTCCGCCGGGGCAGGTCCAGTAGCGGCTGGCGCTACCGGGTCGGCACCAGCGGCGGTGCCCTCCTGGCCCGTCGGCGCGGTCCCCGCAGCAGACGGGGCCGCCGAGTTGGCACCAGGGGCTGAGCCGCCCTGCCCTGGCCTCCCTACCGCGCCTCCTCCCCCACGGCCGGCCTGCCCTCCCTACCGCGCCTGCCTTCCACCAGCGCGCCGCCGGCCTCACCTCCCGGCCGAGCCAACCCCGTCGCCGTCGCCTCCCACCGCGCCGCCGTCCGCCTGCGCCGCCCCGTTGCCGCTCCCCTTGCTCCGTGGCCCTGGCCGAGCGCCGCCCATGGCGCTCCTCCCCGCGCCACCTCCGCCCGCTCAAGCCACCGGCCGCCCGCAGCTGAGGCCGATGGGCCCGAGCCGCCGCTCCCCACTGCCGGCGCGCCTCCACCCCTCCCTGTGACGCGCCCCCACTAGATCTGCGCCGGCCTCTCCTCTGATTTCGCCGCCGCCGCCTCTGGGGCTCGCCGTCTCCGCCCCAACGCCGGTCAGGCCCTGCCTCCCCGGTGGACCCGTCGAGTGCGCCCCCACCACCAGAGCCACCAGCCCCTCTCCAGCGCCGGGCCCCGCCCTCCTCAAGCCGCCGGCGTTCCTCGGCCACCACCAGGGGACTGCCGTCGGAGCTCCTCTGCCAACTCTCCTTCGGTCCAGCTGCTGGAGCACGCTGCCGTGGTGTCATCGCCGTCGGATTTGAGCCCTTGCCGTCCTCGACCATTTTGTCGCCTCGTTTCATTGCTGGTATAACATGGAAACCCTTGTATTTGTATATGCTGTGAAGGTTTCAAACATGCAATGTGTGCTTGATTGCGGGTAGTTACATATTTCAAATGACATCACGTTTTGGTTAGGGCTGTTTTGTTGCAGGAACAACTAGGCCTAAGACAGATGAAACGAGCTCATGTGTCCACAATACATTTTAACAGTGATGAGTATAATTGATATATGTTAATCTAAGTGAATGGTTAGTTGTCTGATCCCTGACACAAGTAATGATGACTGAGCTGTAGTTACTGGATGACTAGCATGCTGGTCATTGCGAAGTTTAGCTAGTTGCTTAGTTGCATTAATAATAGTTAGTTCTACTCAGTACATTTAATGGCTCCAAATAACTAAGGTTAAGCCATGCTCAGTCTGTTAGTTCTCATAGTTGCTGCGATAAGGAATGTCGTGACCAAGGTTAACGGTTTATGATTAATTCTAATTAACCCTGCTAGCTATAGTTCTTCTAGGAGAAGGCCCCTTCAAAACTCAATGAGCATACGATGATTAAATACCCGTTAGTCTAAAAGCTAAGCATTTGACTAATTGTTGACTATAACTAATCAATTAGATGTAGGGCCGACTGATACAATTTGTTTGAGTAATTATCTTCACTAGTAATCCAAGGAGTAACCTATGCAATTTTTAGGACTAACTGCTATGAAGAATAGATAATAAACTGATGTGATAAGCTAGCTGGCAAGTAATCTTTTAATCGCAACATTAGCGAATATCACAAGTACTATGCCGTCCAGATTAGACTGGATCAAGGTGCTCATGCTGGAACTTGGTTAACCGAGTCAATACACTATCCTGATATAGTAGAGCCGAGCCACTATGTAATGTCATAGGAGCTTATCCGAGGACGGTGATCTGTATACTCAATTCCTTCAGATAAGCAATGTAAGGACAAATCAATAATGTCCTGACCTATTAAGCATTTTGGATAATTGCCATACTCCTTCCTCTACCGAGGGGAAGACAGGAAATGCTAAATCTGAGTAAACTCCAAAAAGTATGAATACTAGAGAATCTAGCTTAACAGCTAAAACGAAAATGTTTAGTGTCATAATTCATCTAAAATCAGTATGAAGGCATATCATCAATTGCATCCATGCATCTTCGTCGTTTTCGAATTAGTTTCTTAGATTTGCTTTTCCTCTGTTGGAGGTCATTTGCTTCTTACCAGCGTTTCGAGTGTTCTGGAGTTTTCACGCAGAATCCTCTTACTTCCCCAGGCAACCAGGCAAGCTCCATTGCTTGTTGATTAATCATTACACTGTGTATTACTCCCTGTTTGGCTTGAATTAACTAACGTAACTTGGTGCTTGTGTGAATGATTGCTTGATCTATGCTGGATGCTTCATTAGTATGTGTAGGTCGTGTTATTATGAAGTAGCTAAGGCTGATACTTTAACCTGATGCCCTTTTAACTTGAACCTAATAAAGTGAGATGTGAGCGCCGAGGGGACATGTATGTGGGATACGACTGGTGGATAGTGAGATTATTGAGATTATTGAGATTATTGAGATTGTGTTTGTGCGCCCCAGTCGGAGGTCATTCCCACATACACTACCCTTATCACACGTAGATGAGAACCGGAAGTGCACCGAGGCCAACACTACGGTATATTGGGGATAAGTCTCAGAGACTGGTGGGAGTCTTGTGAACTCCACCAGGGTTGCACTCCTTATGCCCGAGGTGGTTGAGTCGGCGGTGAAGATGAGAACCGAGGGTGTTATCGAGACCAGCACTACGGTATATTGGGGATAAGTCTCAGAGACTGCGAGGAGCCTCACAACCTCCCGCAGGGTTGCACTCCTTATACCCGAGGTGGTTGAGTCGTCCGTGAAGACCCGAGGGAGAACGCGTAGGTCACCAACGAAACGAAACTACGATATAGTTGAGGTAAGTCTCAGAGACTGGGGGGAGTAGTGTGAACTCCACCAGGGTTGCGCTCTTTATATCCGAGGTTGTCGGCTCGTTGGTGACGGTTAGGCATGTGTTGTCATGAATTGGAGTTTGAGGCATGTGTTGTCGTGAGAAAGATTGAGATTTTCAAATGGGTGTGGGCTACCCAAATAAATTGGAAATGATGACATTGTATTGTTGTATTTGTGTGTATGCTCTTAAGTTACTTTTATCGTCATGTGTTTATCATTGCTATGCTCTTGCTACAATGAGATTAAATTGTGTAGTTTATGTTCATTTCATCTCTAGTATGTAACTTGAACTTGCTATGGAATGTGAACCTTTATCACTTGTCAAACTTGATTAATACCATGTTTTAATTAATCAATAAGCAATGTCTTGCGAGTACGGTGGTTGTACTCACCTAGGTTTATCCTAGGCAGGTTCTTGGAGCAATTGAAGTTGACGTCGCTGCTTGGATTTACCACTCTAGGTTTCGATTTCCTCGGGAACTTTGTTGCGAGCTGTTTGGAGGTGGTTTCCCCACCGTCTCGGGCATTTTCCGTTTTTCTTCCGCTGCTGTTTGTAAAAATGTATATCGCGATCGACTTCCGAGTCGCTATGTATATCTATATATATATATGTATTCTATAACTCTTTCTTTAGTAGAATTTGTGCTGTGGTAGTCCAAGTTGTTACTTGCGGTTGTCCATGTACAATGCGTGTATGTGATGAAGTATGTGGACAACTGTGCAGCGGTATTATCGCGTGTTAGGATTGCGTTTCGTGATGGCAGAGGTGAGCGAACCACTAGTCCTGTGTAGCTTTGGTTGAGTCGATCCAGGGGATTCGTCCCGTACTCGCTAAGCCTCCTACGACCGTCACGCCTCGCGCTGACGGCAGAGCAGAGCTGGATCCTCCCAGAGTCGCACCTCGTGGCTAGGTTAGGTTGAGGGGATGCATATCCCGGGCTCCAGTCCTCCTATGACTATCGCGGAGCGCAGACTTATCACGCGGTCGTACCCCTTCACCGGTATCTGGAATCTATATGTGGTTTGGGGAAGATTGGTTGCTTCCGGCCGGCCCGCACGTGGCGGGTGTCGGATCGTTCCGCCTTGGTGCGTACGGCGCAGGTACCGTGCCACCGGGCTGACGAGTCCTTCGGTCCTTGGCGACTTCGCGTTCCCCTAATCATATGTGGATTCCGGGTCTGTGACACGGGCGCTCCAACATTGCCTGTCAGTGAATGTAGCATTTCCACTGACGGTTCAACTAAAGCCCGTCAATGGAAGTTTTCTCCAGAATAACTTCGAGGGCATACTTATCACTGATGGTCGACCTTTTTGTGCCCGTCAGTGATAATTCTGCACTTATATAAGGGAGGCTGCGCCCGCAGCTGGCCGTTGAGCTCGCGCGCCTCACATGGCCAGCTGCAAGCTCCGGCGCCTCAGTGGAGATTTAGCTAGGCTGCTGCTCTCCTTCCTTGTCCCCCTCCTTCCTCTCCTCCCTCCCTCCTCCTCTAGATCTAGATCTAGATATAGATCATTAATTAGTCCTCTCCTTCCTCCTTTCCACCTCCTTTTCTCTCTCTCTCCCCCTCCCCTCCTCCCTCCCTCCCTCCTTCCTCCCTCCCTCCTCCTCCTCCTCCTAGATATACAATCTATATCTAGATCTCTTTTAACCCTCCTCCCCCCTCCACCCATTTTCCCCTCTCTTAATTTCCTCCCCTCCCCTCCTCTCTCTCCTTACCCTATTCCGAAGGCTAGCGAGCTCTCTTTGGTACGATGTAATACATGAAAGAAAATAATAAATTTTATGTTTATTCTGTTAATTTGAACTATAATCAATCAGTTTATTATTGTAGGGATCGATGGATCGAAGTTGGATGTACGGCGAAAGGGCAACACGGAGTTTCGTCGATACTCTGAATGAGTTTCTAGATGTGGCCGAGGAAGATAGGGAGAAAAAGGGTGCGAACAAGATGTGTTGTCCATGTTTTGTATGCAAGAACACGATAATGTTCAGGGAGAAAGGCATGTTGCAGCTACACTTTTTGACTAAAGATTTCACGGAAGGTTATACACGTTGGACAAGTCACGGTGAGGAGACAGAAATTTTAGCTACTCCTGAAGAGGCCATACATGGAGACGCAGAAGAAGATGAATACCATATTTCTGAATGTAGGGATGACTTGACGGGAGAAGCGGGAAACAATTTGGCTGAAATGTTGAGGGACAGTCATATGGCGGACCAGGTGGTCGAAGACCCCGAGGATGAAAGAGAGGTCGCAAAGTTTGCGAAACTGATGGAAGACTCGACAAAACCACTGTATCGCAGCTGCGATCCTGAGCACACGCGTCTATCAGTCACACTAGAACTTCTAAGGATCAAGGTAGTGTTTGCAACGTAATTTGGCTTGAAGATTTATTCAGTTGGCCAAGTTAGGCATTAGGTTTGCCAGAGGTTGAGATAAGGAACTAACGGTATGGATGCAGCATTCACTCTTGACTGCAGGATTAATACAGCCGAGTGGCTTGGACGCTCGCGGTGTCTTTGATACCGAATGCTCATGGCATTTTCCGAGCGCCCCGAGTGCCCGTTGCATCCTGGAGATACGAGGTGCTCGCAGAAGTTATTGAAGACCCGAGCAGTCGGAGGTGTCCCCGAGCGCCCACATCCCGAATGCTACGTCATCAAGCCGCGAGCAGTACCTCTGGACATTCAACAGTGGCGGCCCCGAGCACTCGCGACCCCGAGTACTCGCGACCCCGAGCATCACCGACCCCGAGTACTGGTGACCCCGAGTGACCAAGCCCCAAGGAGCTCCCCAGTCCCGAAGGGTTGCTCCCGAGTACTCGACCGACTCCCGAGCGGTCCGAGTTCGTCCCCGAGTACTTGCGAAGGATCATCCCGAGCGGTCCGAGTTCGTCCTCGAGTGCTCGCGAGGGATCATCTCCAGCAGGTCCGAGTCACAGCGATACCCTTCAAGATTTACCCGACGCCAGAGACTTCAACTTGAGGCGCAAGGAACGCGGCGTGACAATCAAGGAGAGTCCTACAAGATTTGGAAGACAATCCGGATTATTTGGAAAGGATATATCATGCGCCAAGAGGAGTCCGGATGTCGGCGTACAAGACAGTTAAGATTTGGAAAGCTATCTTGGTTTGTATGGAAAGTCACATGTACGGTAGAATCCGAATCCTTTAAACAAGGAAAGAGATATATTTGTAATCAGATTAGGATTAGGAGTCCAGATCTCCTACGGGAAGACCAGCCGCCCTATAAATATGTAAAGGGTGACGGCCGATTAAAGACATCCAACAATCGATCAAATCAATCTTTTATCTTTTATCTTTTACCTTTTCTTAGCAGTAGATCTTTGCTGTTTTGCGCTGTAAAACAGTCGGTTCTTCCTCACGTAAGTAGGAAGATCTTTGTTGCTTTGCTCGGAAAGCAATCGCTCGTCGTACGCGTAAGTGCGATAGTTATCCTTTGTTGCTTTGCTCGAAAAGCATCCGGTTATCGCACACGTAAGTGCGGTTGGCGACTCCCATCACCTAGGTGTTCCACGGATCCAATTTCGTGCGAACAGGTAGCCCACAACTGTCCGGACGCAAACTTCGATGAGACACTGGCTTACCTTGCGATGGTTTTTCCAAAGGAGAACGTGTTGCCTACGAGCACCGAGGAAGCCAAGAAGGTGGTCTGCCCCTTGGATTGGATGTAGAGAGACTCCATGCTTGTCGGAATGACTGCATTATTGATCGCAAAAAGTATAAAGAGCTGCACAAATATTTGGTGTGCAACACATCTCGATATAAGCAGGGCAGAAACCAAGATGATGACGAGGAAGAAGTGACGAGTGGTGCCCCTGCAAAGGTTGTATGGTACCTTCCAGTCCTCCCCCATTTGAAGCGTTTATTCGGTAACAAGAAGGAGGCAAAAGCTGCTGCGTTGGCACGAAGAGGGGCGAAGAAAGGACGGGGTGTTGAGATACCCAGCTGATACTTGTCAGTGGAGGGCAATCGATGCCGAATACCCAGATTTCGGTAGTGATCCGAGGAATATCAGGTTTGGTATGAGTACGGACGAAATAAATCCATTCGGCAACATGAGCAGCAGACACAACACATGGCCCATTGTTCTTTGGATCTATAACCTCCCTCCATGGTTGTGCATGAAGCGGAAGTATATGCACCTATCTATTCTCATTCAAGGGCCAAAACAACCTGGAATGGATCTTAACGTGTATCAACAGCTACTGAAGGACGAACTAGCTACGCTATGGGAAGAAGGGGCTCAGGTCTGGGACGCGGACAAAGAAGAGTTCTTCACTCTAAAAGGCCTGTTGTTCACAATGGTGCAAGATTATCCCACGTACGGGAACAACGTGTGTCAGTACACCAAAGGATACGAAGCATGTGTTAAGTGCATGGAAGAAACCACAAGTGTTTTCTTAGAGGGCTCTAGAAAAATCGTGTTCACGGGCCACCGAAGGTGGCTTACCACGAACGACCCATGGAGAGAGGACACGGAAAGGTTCAACGGAACAAAAGAAATCCATCCAAAGCCTCGCGAGAAGACCGGACAAGAAATCTATAATCTCTTGAATGAAATGGATGAAGTTGAGCCAGGAAAAGAAAAGAAACAACCGCCGGTAAAGGGCATCTGGAAATGGAAATCTGTTTTTTGGGAATTGCCTTACTGGCCTCACCAAGACACACGTCACAGCATTGATGTAATGCATGTCGAAAAAAATATCTACAACAACTTGCTTGATCTCTTGCTCAACATTTCAGACAAGACAAAAGATGGACCGAAGGCACGAGCAAACATGCAACACATGAATATAAGACATGAGCTGTGGGCAACCAGAGAAACAACCAAGACGGGGAAGAATGGTATCAGAGTCAAGACTAGCTGTCCTGCTGCTTGCTACACTCTGAGTAGAGATGAGCTCCATAGCCTCTGCGAATGCCTCTATGGTGTCAAAGTTTCTTCGAGTTACTTTGCAAACATCCAAAAACTTGTTGACATGAAGACTCACCGACTGATTGGCATGAAGTCTCATGACTGCCACGTGATGATCACACAGATACTGCCCGTGGCAATTAGAGGTATCATGGAGCCAGGTGTCCGCAAGACCATGGTCATACCTCCACCGATCCCTATGGAGTCACGACAAGTCAAATCAATCAGTCCCAAAGAGGAGCCATGGGCCAAACAACTCACCCAAGTCTTCTACATAACCGACCCAAAGAATAAGAAGCGCGTTGTCGTGAGGAAAGGGAAAAGGAGTATTGTCGGAGTCGATGGTGTAGTTGATGAAGAGGACTACGACCAATTCGATGATCCGGACACAGAAGAAGATGTTGATGATCGAACGAGCAAAAGGCGCAAAGGTACTCAGGATGCATGTCCGTACATAAGACGCAGTCACGCCGAAAGACTGACGTATACCAGCAAGAAGATCAAAACTACTATTGAGAAGCGTGTCGAAGACGATGAAACCTAGTTTTTTGATATACTAGTAACCGGGCGCACGTGAATTAAATGTAACAAATTAAATGCATGAGATGTCTATTAAACATATTATCACAGTACAACTTCATCAAAATTTAGAAAATCCTTTTTGAAATTTACCTTATGCTATTTGATTTACTATAGTTAGGTGTTCAATAAACAATTGCAATCTATCCAGAATTGAGAAGAGTGATGGGGAGCAATGCATAGTACCCAAAGAGGGAATTAGGGAAATACTGAAGGTATATTTTGAAATAGTGCGAGGATGTAAAGAGCAATTATAAGCTAAATTTGTAGAGGCGTAATTAAAATTATGAGCCGTTAGATTATAATTAGGTGGATGTTCAAACCGTTCGGATTTCACAAACTCGCAAAACCCTAAAACAACTTCACTGATGGGCAACTAAGTCGGACCCGTCAGTGGTACTAACATTTACTGACGGGCGGTGAAAATTTGCCCGTCAGTGGTACCAACTTCCACTGACGAGCAGCGTTGTTGTCGCTCGTCAGTGATGGACGGTGGACTTTCACTGACGGGTGCTGACTATATGCCCGTCAGTGAAAGTGTCACACTACTTATACGGGATTTCACCAGTCTCGCGCGTTCTATTTTGAACCAACTGCGAACTTTGCCCTATCCCCGCCGCCAGGCTGCCGCCCCGCCGCCCGAGTCCCTCGTCCGCGCCGCCGCCCGAGGCCGCCGTCCACGCCGCCGCCTGAGCCCCCGCCCCGAAGCTGACGCGCCGCCACCCGACGCCCCCATCCGCGCCACCACCCGAGCCCCCGTCCACGCCTCCATTGGAGCTGCGCCGCAGGCTGCACTGCCGGCCTAGTATTGCAGCCGCCTCCGCCGCCACGGAGCCCGCCAGTGCCACCTCCAAGGCCGCCAAGGACGAGCTCAAGACCTTCGACGCCGACTTCGTCAAGGTCGATCAGACCACCCTCTTCGACCTCATCCTAGTGAGACTTCCCCTCCCCTGCACCGCTCCTCCAGTCGTCCCCCTCTCGGCTGTATGACATGTGCGATCGTTGTTTAGATGCGCTTATTTGTGTGATTACAAACCGCAATGTCCAGATTCATGGTTGGTTATTGAGGACGAGGGATGATTAGGGTTGGAGATTTGTTTGTGCTATGGATTTGTGTGAAGCTAAGATGTTTTGTTAATTGTGGTGTGGTTTGCTGTGGTCAGATATCCTGATTAGCCATTGGGAGGTATTGTGTTCGATGTGCTGGGTTTTGTGATTCTTTGTGTCCTTGTTGCATGCTATATCTCATACTACTAAGCACATGATTGAATTTTGCTAGGATGGAACAGCTGTCCTAGAATTTAGCACAAAAGGTTTGTTGTAGAGTGATCATTGCTGCCTTATGTTGTTTTTTTTAACTAAAATGAGCCAACCTGAGGCTCTGTTCGAGCACAGGGCACAATTCAATTCGTATAGGAATTATGAAATTTATGTATCCTAAATGAGGCCTAAAAATGTTAGGTCTGCTTGACTCATGGTCCATGGTTGCCACTTCTAGTCTTAATTAGTTGTGCCATAAATTTGTAAGCATGTGTTTGATTTATCACTTCAATCGTACACTTCGAGAGCCTCATGATCCAGGTGTCATGGCCTCCTCCCTAAATTTGCCAGACTGACAGTGCACAATTTTTGTGAGAAATCACACTTTGCATAAGTGTAGTCGTGTAAAGGCTAGGTATGAACACACGAGGCTAGGAGGTTGGCTATATTGAGAGTGTGCAACTATAGTATAAAATTACAACTGTTAGTTCGTAAGTCATATATAGGGTGAGGTGGAGATGGAGATGGTTAGATCTTAATCTAAAAGCTTAAAATATGACTAAGATGTAAAAAAAAATCAATACCACTTATGAATAAAAGTTTCATAAGAATTCAATGTGTAACACCTTGTTTAGCTCCCATGAATTGAGTATAGAATTCAAGTATTGGAATTGAATTCTACAAATTGGAGTAATTGGTTGCCACAAGAATTGGAATTATAAATTCCGACCAGGGTGAGAACATAACTAAATCAATTATGTACTATCAGCAAAGAGTCAAATGAAATTTGTGGGTTGCAGAAGCTTGTGGGGCCTACCTGCACTTTTGGGCCTGCCAAAATGCATAAAGTTGCGCCTTGAAATATTGACTCATCTCCAACATGTTTTCAATTGATTCCATAAAAAAAATGCTTGGTACTTCAAGACTGATGAAATGCACATCATATTTGATCTCCTTTATCTGACTTTCCTGCATGGTTTTCATTTTTTAAGTTTCTTAATCGGAAATGGACTCCTCGCCAACCTGGGAACTAGCCCGCATAGATGATGACAGGGCGGCGCCTCTAGACGTGGTGGCCTCGATTGACGCCCCGCCCCGAACTGAGCAAACAGCCACCGAGCTGGCCAGTGAACCTGCTGTCGAGCCGGAGAATGTACCTTCAGCACCTGCACCTCCCACGGCGCGAGATGAAGAGAGTGTGTCTGGCTCATCTGACGATTCTTGGTCTAGCGAGTCGGGATCGGAAGAACAGGAGGCGCCGAGCCGTCATCTGCAGCAGAGAAGCCGAAGAGACGGTACAACCCTAGAGGTGGCAACCAGCCGACGAATGAGATATTCGTCGTCACTCGAGTCGGCGTAACAGGTGTTCCTGCAAGTCCCGAGAAGGCTGCGAGGTCGTTCAGCAACACTTGCGAGTGCATTGTCCGTGAGCATGTCAGGATCACATGCCGAGACTTCAAGAAAATGACCGACGCCCAGAAAAAAGTCCTGTTCGATAAGCTGTGGGATAAGTACGCTATCCCAAAGGTTGACAAGGAAAGAGTGCAGAGAAAAGTCGACAGCATTATGTGTGCTGCACTAAGGACATGGCGATATGAAGCAGCGAAGCTGCTAGACGCCGATTTCGAAACTGCAATTAAAATTAAATGGCCAAAGATAGAACTCAAACACTGGGAGGAGTTCGTTGCTGACAAGAAGGGTGACACATTCAAGGAGAAGAGCCGCCGGGGGAAGGAGCTGCGCGCGAAGAACAAATTCCCCCACCACCTTGGCAGCCGAGGTGTTCCAGGGAAGAGACCGATCTGGGCCAAAGAGGACGCCGCGCTGATAGCGGCTAGCAAACCGGTTCCTTTCACTGATATCAAGCAGGAACGCGCCCAGATTTGGATGAGGGCGCACACAGTTTCTGACCCAGCTACTAGGTCACCAATTATCACGGACCCCGAGCTTCAGGCGGTTTCCGAACGTTTGGTACAATCTAAACCCAATGTCTTCTTGAAATATACTATTGTGCTTCCAATACGCTAACGGCTCGTACATTGTGTCGTTTCCCTTGCAGAGGCAGCTGTCCCAGCAGCCTGAGAGCTCCCAGGACTCCGTCCAGAGTGAGAGGTGGGAAGACCATCTCTCGAATGTTCTAGGAATGAGGGAGAAGACAGGGCATGTCCGAGGGATCGGGAGCGGGGCTATATGGGACGAAGTCTTTCCTCAAGACCGCGAGGCTGCCCGCCAGAGGAGGAGAGGAAGGCAAACATCTCTTATGCAAGAGATGATAAGGGCAGCCCAGGAGGCTGGCAAGCAGGCGGCGCAACAATTTTTAGAGTCTAGAGGCTACGACGCCCGCGATGCATCTTGTCCGCCTGTGCATCGTCAAGGACATCAAGGCTCCTATCCTGCTGGATGGAATAGCTGCGCCTCAGCCTCCGACATCACCCCCGAGTCGCCAAGTCCCATCGAAGACATCACTGTAAGCTTCGTCGCCACATTGAATCACTTGTTTTAGGGCTCTAATTCATAGCGTTGTGTGGATAACAATGGGCACGACATATTGTTTATTATGCAGGGCCCCACAAAATGCCACCTCACTATCCCTTTGCCCGGCATGAAGAAGACGGTTGCACACGGCCTAGTCTTTCCAACAGTAGAGGGCGCGACATGCCACAACGCTGTTACACCTTCCCACATGGCGAGGGTGCAGGTGGACCGTGTCGTCGCCGAGTTCAGTGACATCGCAGTCCCTGTCACCCCTAAAGAGGATGTCACGAAGCTAGGAGACTGCAAGGGGTACTACATCATGTGGCCGAAGAGTCAGATAGTTATCCCCAGGGTGTCCTCTCCTAGTACGTCAACCATCCCCTTTCCATCAACCGGAGCCGGCCCGTCTCCGCTCGGCCTGTGCCGTACGCCCGTTTCGTTCGATGATCGGGACGACGATCTTGCCGAGCAGCAACACATGACGATCCTTCCGTCCCAGGAGGAGGAGCAACCCAAGACGGACTCGCCACCCTGTGAAAGGCGCTCCAAGCATCGCCACGACCCGAAGGCAGCAGGAAAGAAGGTCTTCTCTCCAAGCACGCTCAATGCCGTAGTGGGCGAAGCGTTGACGGGAGGCAAGAGGGCCTCCTCTCCAGAGCTGGAGAGGAAAAAAAAAGAACACACAAACGGGGCGGCACCGCTGCAAAGGAGGCAAGCAAGGAAAGCAAGAAAAAAGCCTTATCCTTCCAGACATCTGCCGAAACTGTGAAGAAGCCTCAACGAGTAGTGTACGAGGTAGGTGAGCCCTTGCTTCCAGATGATGAGGTGCAGAGATTGCCCGCACAGATGAAACTTCTCCATGACACAATCATGATGAGGTCACGGAATCAGGATGATTATGAGCTACACTTTAAGGTCGAGGTGCCAAAAGATTACGGTTTCTTCCTGGACAGACAGCATGACACCTTTGACATCAATTTTGAAGATATCTTTATGTTGTTCAACCTCTTCCGGCTCGACACCATGCTCGTCAGGCTGTGGGCGCTTCACCAAGCCCAAGAGTGTAGGTGTCTGCCCAACTGCACTTTTGGAATAATGGATCCAGTCATCATGAACGACTACTGTGTACAAGAAGCGAAGCTGGTCCTAATAAATTTCGTCACTGAGTCATTGATATACCATAAGGACAAGGACTACGTACTCATGCCCTACAACCCCCCGTAAGTTACTTACTACCGTGCCTAGTTTGCTTTTCTTAAGGACGTATCCCCGTCTATTTATATTTATTCATTACCTTTTATGCAGCGACCACTGGATCCTCATTGTCATCCACAAGCCTTCAAGAATGATATACTATTTTGATTCCCAAAGAAGTGCCAAGCGAGACTACTCAGGAATCAAGGAAATTCTGGAAGCCGTTTTTTGGGAATACAACTTGCGAAGGGGAGGAGCAGAATGCAAGAGCAAAAAGCTGATCCACAAATTCAACTTCCCTTGCAGGCAACAGCTGGAAGGTAGCGTGATATGTGGGTACTACGTCTGCGCTCACATAGACGCGTTCGTCATATCCCACAACCCGCAATGGTGCCAGGATCAATTCAATAATTTCATACATGACCTGGCCGACGATAAGTATGACTGGAGGAAGGACTTTGCCCGCATCCAGAAGACCTTCGCGTACATTATCAACAACGAAGTCATTCGGCCAAGCGGTGATTTCTATGCGGGAGTCCAATTACCCGCTTACCGCCGCCCTGCAAGTACTAGCCAAGCATCATAGACCTAGAGTAGGGCTAGTGAAAATAAACATTGTTAAATTCATTTGTTTGTCGTTTTAATTCGTTGTAAACTTGCTTTTATATATATACTTAATATTTGTGATATTAATTGCTATATATGCTTAATATTTGTGATATTAAATGCTATACGTGCTTAACATTTGTGATATTAATTGCTACATGCTTCATATTGTCTATTCAGATATGTTTAAAAAAATGTATGAAAATACTTCCACTGACGGGCACCATCCATTTACCCGTCAGTAAAAACAGTTACCGCTGACGGGCGCAAGTTCAACGCCCGTCAGTGGAAATACTCTCAGGATGCCGCCCCCGGTAGCACTGCAAGTCTTTTCACTGACGGGCAGGTTGCACCCGTCAGTGATAACTATCTCTACTGACATCCTGAGAGTAGAACTTCCACTGACAGGAGGTTACTGACAGGCCCAGAACCCATCAGCGATGGCCTTTTTGCGCCCGTCAGTGCTGGTGTTTCCTGCGGTAGTGTAAGTCAAGCATGAACCCGTTGCACAATCTGATTTGGCTGATTTGGACGAGGATTTTGACGGTCTGCATCTTGATCCAAAAGACATGGACACCGATCTAGTACCCAAGCATTCTAAGAATGAGAAGCGAGCAGATCCTATTCTGCCAAGGATAAAATGTAGGTTGATGGGGAGTCGTCAGGGGCTGCCCACCACCAACCGACGGTGCTTCCAAGCCGGTTGAAGAAGTGGAGATGGCAACGAGTTCTGCCGAGGCTAGGGCCAAGTATGTCGTGGCTAAGTCAGCTGCAAACCCTATTGTAGCAAGGGACAAGCCTACCATGGCAACAGGTGTAGACAACAGTTTTAGACATAATCCCTGTCGCGACAGGGACCACGCATGTTGTGGCAGTTGATGCAGAAGCAAGCCTCACCATGGCAGGGACCAAGCCTTCCACGGCATTGATTTCAGCTACAAGCCCTGCTGTGGCAGGGGCTGAGCCTGTTGCGGTAGCAGTTTCAGACGCGATCCCTGTTAGCAACTCCTATTGTGTGCCCTTTTGTGGCCAGGGCAAGGCTACTCCGCCTGACGTTGTTCTGTGTGGGCAGCATTCGACGGTGGTCAGTGAATCGCTAGGTTCCGCCCCGCCGAGGGTGTCCAGGTTATTTGTCGTGTCTCCGGCGATGGGTGCCTCTCCGATGTTGCTTCGTACAACTCCACCTCCGGCTGCGGCTTCTATTTTGACTACTGCCATGACTTTAGGGGAAGGAGCTCACCACTGCATGGTAGTTGCTTCCTAGCAACAGCTTCTGCGTGACTACATGGATTGTGCTATTCCAAGGAGGATGCGGAGCGGGCTTTGTGTGACTTCATCACCCCGCTAGAGCCTCAGTACTCTATTATGGGTGTCTCGATCTTTTGATGACAACAATAACTATTGATTTGTGGAAATGATGTTGACAATCCGACTACCCCCACGATAACAAAGAGCCTTAGCAATCGCTGCAACAACTCCGGTAGGTTATTGACAATGCCGAAAGCATAGCTAACCTGAACACGAGGTTCTAATCCTTGCAAGCAATTCAAGAACAAGCAAGAATTATAATAATAGCAATCTGAACATTACGAATATAGATGATATACTAGATAAATTGGAGTTCTAATAGCGATCGACTAAAGGTTGTTGAACACAAGGAAAACACGTCTAAAGGCTGCAGCTAGGGGGATATTTCTAGGATGAAAGATTTACGGGAGCGTTGATGCTTCTGTTCACACACTGTAGCAATGCAAGTACTATAGCAAACCCTAGTAGAACTCTCCCACAAATCTCCCTCTAGGACTCTTATATGGGCCAAGCCCAATAGAGGGAACTCAACTCGTTTAGCTATTTAATTAATAGTTTGAAATTAAAGTGGCTGTCTTTTTGTATGTGTATATATTCAGCTACACTTCATCATATATCTTCATGGAGGCATCTCTTGCTTGTAGTAGGCAGAAAGAGCTCATCATCTTCGTGCTTGAATTTACCTTCATGTTGATTCAACTTGATCATTCTCTTGTAGCTTGACATTTGAATCTTGATCACCCTCTTACTACTACTTATGTCATCTTGTGCTTGAACCTTCTCTTCATCAACGAGTAAAGTGAAGGAAGTAGTGGTAATAGTGGTTGTATCCATGGAGGTCATGTCCTCATTCGATGCTGAGCGGGCTTTGTGTGACTATGTCACCCTGCTGGCACCTAAGCACCCTATTGTGTTAGCTCGTGTGGGCGCTGCTGCCGCTGGCCATCAGTCTGCTGTGCATCCCACTTCGAGCGGCGTGCGGCTAGACTAGGAGCAGTGCAAAACAAGACTAGGATGCTGGCTACCGCTGATCCAAGGTGGAGTCGTAGGATAAGCAAGCATGCGGATGTTGATGAAGGTACCATGGAGTGCTCCAAGAAATTGGCCTAGATTCACAACTTGGATGTCCCAAGCGGTATATCTTTTACTCATATGCCTAATAGTTCTATTACATACAATATTTCTTGATTAGGTATTTCGCTTTGGGAGGATGATGCTCAAGTAGATGAATCTATTAATATTATTTAAAAAATTAGAATATAAACATCTTTTAGACGTGGAATGGTTTTGCTCCTAATGTTGAGACAACTGTAGTTGAATAGGTCGAATGCCGAATAGTTCTATTGCATCCAATATTTCTATGGATCATTATTTCTCTGATTTAGTTGAGGAGCAAATGTTAGAGGGTGGGGAATCACTTGGATTTTTGATTGATACCCTGGAAAAATAAGGCCCATTCTACCAAAAAATGATCACGGGGGGTCTTCCCGTGGTAAAGCAACTAAAAATGTAAATAAAAAATGAAGGGCATCTTTTGGAATAGCAGAGGTCGTGGAGACCTGGCTAAGCACAGTCATATTGCGAATTAAAGAGGAACGGTTAGACCTTATAGCTATCCGTGAAATAAGAAAAGATGATTTTTTAGAAATTGTTGAGAAAAACTTTTGTGGGGGTCTTGACTTTCTTTGGAGTTGGACCCAACCACATGGACCGTCTAGAGGAATTCTCATGGAGTCAAATTGGCTGTTTTTTACATCTCTTCTATTGAACCGGGCGATTTCTTTCTTAATAAACCATCCCCGGAATAAAGAGGATGGGTTTCAATGGGTATTAATCGTTGTTTACGGGGTAGCCCAACCTGAGTCAAAAGAGAAGTTTCTAATGGAATTAGTTCAAACTTGTAGTAAGGAATCGCTTCCTATGTTAGTAGGGGGATTTCAACATCATCTGATGTCATGAGGAGAAAAATAATGGTAATTTTGATGATCAATGGTGTTTTCTATTTAACGCGGTCATTGATAGTCTGGACCTTAGGAAGATTTCTTTATTCGGGAGAAAGTTTACCTGGGCGAACTCCTTAGAGAATCCCACTTATGAGATGCTTGATAGAGCTCTTATGGCTACAGATTGGGAATAAAAGTTTCCATTGGTCACGGTCCATGCTTTAGAGAGGTTCTCATCGGACCATACACCTCTTCTTCTTAACACCGGGGTAGCATTGCACATTGGCAACTAGCCTTTATTTAAGTTTGAACATCGATGGTCTCACCACGATGGTTTTGTTGAGATGGTGTCCCATGTTTGGCATAGAGAACATAGGAGACAATCGTCTATGAAATGCTAGCAATGGAAAATTCATTCACTCCGTCAGCATTAGCAACGGTGGTCAAAGAATATAAGTGGCATTTATAAACAAGAAAAACAAAAGCTTTTGGTTATAATTGATACCTAGACAAGAAGGTTGAAACAACCGTTATCAGTGGCCGAGATAGATATCAAGCAATAGGCCAATGAGAGCTTAGCCAAGTTTCTTAGAGAAGAAGAGATCAAATAGTATCAGAGGGCCAAAGTAAAACATGTGCTGCAATGAGATAATAATACACGATACTTTCATTTAATTGCTAACGGTAAACACCACAAGCAATGCATTTTTCAGCTTGAGCGGGATGAGGGGGTTATTTGTGAGGAGCATGGTCTCAAATCTTACATTACTAGATGTTACAAAAGTCTTTCGGACCACCCGACATTAATCATTTCTCCATGCTCGACTCGATGCGTGCTGATATCCCCTAGGTTTCTGAGGAGTAGAATGCTTTCCTTACCTCGGCATTACTAAAAGGGAAGTTAAGGATGATGTGTTTCAGATGGAACATAAAAAGCTCCTGGTCCAGATGGATTCTCGGCTAAATTTTATCAGTGCTTTCAGGATATCATCAAAGGTGATTTAATGGCACCCTTTGCAGACATTTATTAGGAGGAGTTGCCCCTTCATAGCCTCAATTTTGGCATCATAACCTTACTTCCAGAACAGGTTGACGCCAAAAAAATCCAACAATATCGGCCCATTTGTTTGCTCAGTTTAAGCTCAGAAATTCATCAAGCTTGGCACTAATCGCATTTCAACAATTTCTCAAAAGATTATCCAACCTACTCAGATGGACTTCTTACCTCGCGGTATATCATGGAGGTTGTCACCACTTTACACGAGAGGATCCATGAAATTCATAAAAAAATCTTGATGGTGTTATTCTTAAAATTGATTTTTAAAAGGCGTATAATAAAGTTAAGTGGTCATTCCTCTGCTAAATGCTGGACATGAAGGGTTTTGCCTCTAAGTGGAGTAATTGAATAACAAAATTTGTTCAAGGGGCTAGTGTAGGCATCAAGGTAAATGATGACGTTGGCCCATTTTTTCAAACTTTAAAAGGCCTAAGGCAACGTGATCCTATGTCCCTGATTCTTTTTTAACATCGTGGCTGACATGTTGGCACTCATCATTGCTTGGCCCAAAGAAGATGGGCAAGTTAGCGGGGTTGTCCCTCATTTGGTTGCTAATGGAATTTGCATCCTCCAATATGCCGATGACACCATTTTGTTTATGGATCATAACCTTTAGCAACCAGTGAATATGAAGTTACTCCTCTATGTTTTTGAGCAGTTATCGGAGCTAAAAATTAATTTTTGTAAGAGCGATATTTATTGTTTCGAACAAGATAAAGATGCAGCTATTTCTATTTGGCTGTGGAGTGAGGACCTTCCCATTCAAGTACCTTCGTATTCCGATTCATTATCATAAGCATTGTAATAGAGATTGGAAGGGGGTTGAAGTCCGCTTTGAGAAAAAACTTAGTAGTTGGAAGGGACGGAACCTCTCCTCCGGTGGTCGGCTAGTACTTATTAATTCAATCTTAAGCAACCTACCCATGTTTGTGCTTTCCTTTTTTAGGTACCGAAAGGGGACGTAAGAGGTTGAATTTCTACCGCTCCAGATTTTTTTGGCAAAGCAACAACCATAAACGTAAATATTGGTTGGCCAAATGGGGGATTATTTGCAAACCCAAGGACCAAGGTGGGCTTGGTATTTAAGATTTGAACATCAAGAATAAATGTTTACTTAGTGAGTGGCTATTTAAACTCTTAACCGAGGATGGGGTGTGGCAAGAATTGCTTCATAACAAGTATTTATGGGACAGACCTTTAACCTGCCTTAAAAGCAAACCATTCGATTCCCCATTTTGGAAAGGACTAATGAAGATTAAAGATGACTTTCTTAAGTTGGGCTCATTCCAGACCAATAATGGCAATTCTATTCGTTTTTGGGAGGACACTTGGGTTATGACTTTCCCTCTTTCTATTAAATATTCTAGGCTTTAAAACATTACTAGGAAAGAACATGCCACAGTTGTTGAAGTAATGGGATCGGGTCCATTTAATGTGTACTTTAGGTGAACTTTAACTGGTGCAAATTTAGATGCTTGGAATGACCTCGTGCTTTTGCTATCTCATGTTAACCTTACCCCTAAGAGGGGTGTATTTAGGTAGAATTTACATGCTTTTGGCCTCTTTTCGGTCCAGTCCATGTATGTCGCGCTAATCAATTCCATCATAAACTTTCAATGCAAGTATTTATGGAAGCTAAAAGTCCCTCTGAAAATTAAAATTCTCCTTTGGTATCTAAGTAAGGGATAATTTTGACAAAGGATAATCTCGTAAAAAGGAATTGGCAGGAAATAAACAGTGTTGCTTTTGTACTAAGGATGAATCAATTCAACGTCTCTTTCTTTAATGCCCCTTTGCTTGGTTTGCTTGGCACTCCATCTATGTAGCCTTCAACATTTCTCCTCCTTCCAGTTTTCTTCATATCTTTGAGAATTGGTTGCATGGGGTGGGGGAGGTCTTTGCGCTATCTTATTCTGGTTGGTGTGGCGGCACTTTGTTGGTATATTTGGTTATGTAGAAATGAAATTAGTTTTAGAAGAAAAATCCTCTAATCCAATGCAGGTCATCTACTTATATATCAATTGTCTGTGATCCTGGTCTTTACTACAATGGTTCGAAGACAAGGAGACGATAGTAGCTGGCGCAACAAGATTGTAGTTGGTTATCAAGGCGTTTATGTCCCGGTTTGGTGACAGTCTTAGCTTAGGCTTTGTAATAATTAAGTTTTTTTTTGTGGACTGTCATGTCTTCTGACCTTTTGGCCTTTGTTTTTTTTTCTCCTTAGGCTTTATAATAAATTGTTTAGCTGTACATCTTCGAATGCAGAGACTAGAAGAGCATTCTCTTTCACTATCTTAAAAAAAACTTTTGAGTAACTGACTAGTTGGCACACATGCATGAAATTAAGTCAACTATTGTGAGGACGATGGGTTGATTTCATTTTGAAACTAATAAAGACCACTTCAAAGAATTTCTTAGTTGCTTTGAGAAGTCATATTTAGGGTGTCTTCAGAACGAAGAAATGAAAACTATGATAACAAGAAAGATGGAGTAATGACACGTGTAACCAGTCCTATCGGAATTGAGAATATAAAAATAAGGTATGGACGATGTTTAATTGTTATAGACATAAGTAATATATTTTCTGAAAAAAGGTGTAAAATCATGCTAAGAATCCTTTGAAATTAGTGGCACAGGAAAGTAATATTTATAGGAATTTGAGAGCCATTTTAGGAATTAAAAAAGCTAATGAAATGAAATTCTCCAATAAATTATATGAAATTCTCGAGCCCTTAGTCGAATAACACATTTAGGGAAGCTCGAGCCTCGAATTGGAAATTTCGGGTTTCTGTTAAGCTGATTACAACATACTCGAAATGCAGATTTTGAATGCATGTATTTAGCTAGAGGGATATATATGCCTTTCATGTAATCAGAACCCTGTAACATATAGCCTATTTTAAGAGGAACTTAAATCCTGTGAGACACAAATTAAGGGAAACTGCAAAAAGCAACTCACAGTGCACCAATAAGATGCCTTGACGGCACACAGTACCACGTAGCTCGAAGCCCAGGTTGCCGCTGCAGTGTGCACTCTCTCTGAAGACCGATTGAGCCAGATGCGTATCGTTGGTTGCGTCGACGTCACGTCTCGTTTGTTGAGCTGCACACGTGGCACTTGCCATACGCACGTTACGTCCGTACGACTGTACCTGTAGACATGCACGTCACGTCGATCTAATCCAGTATGAGACGCAGAAGCGTTTCATGATGGATCACGGCGGCGAAACGAACGATTCTCTAGTGCAACTGTTTGATGGATGGGCCCTCGCCTACTACTCCACTAGCGCTTCTAAATTCAAATCTACAAGCTTTCATCTGCGAATTCCGAAAGAAAACAAATCAGCTTACAACTCGGATATGCAAATTATTCTCCTCCCATTGAGTATTTTTTTTACATGATACTCCTTCCGTCCTAAAATATAAAGTGCACACGTATCTTAAGATTTATAATTAAATTTATAATATTTTAGTTATGTGATACAAAAATAGTATTATTAGATTCATTTTTAAAAATACTTTTTAATAATATTATTTTTATATTATATAATTAATATATTATAAATCTAATTATAAATTTTAGAATATATGCATGCTTTTTAAACGGAGAAAATAAGATATACGGATAAACTACAAAGACATCGATGCCAATACATAGCCATTGTGTTGTGCATGGCACATCATGCATACACTGATACACAACACACAACCCCATGTGAGGTGTGGGCCCCGGCAAACCAGCCTCCCACCTAGACCGACCCCACCAGCATACATATAGCCCCCGGCCCCTCCTAACAGGGCTATTACATTTCCTCTCATTTCACCCCTCCCCCTCTCTACCCACGCGACAGAGCAGAAAACAGAGGAGCGCGAAAATGTGGAGCTCCGACTCCGAGCCCGAGCTCGCACCCGGCGCCGCCACGACAACCACCGTATCCTCCGCCTACTCCTCCTCCCCATCTTCTTCCACCTCCTCATCCCTTCCACCTCGCCTCTCCCATACCAGCCCCAGCCTCGGCGTCGGCGCCAACACCGCCGACCCCGCAAGAAAAGCACCGCCGCCGCGACCGGCGAGGAGGCGGAGGCGGAGACCGAGGCTGAGGACGTGTGGCACGGGCAGAAGTGGGAGGCTGCGTGGCCGCGGCGCACGAAGCCGGTTGTGGTCGCCGAGGAGACGTCGACCGGCGCTGGCGCTGGCGCGTCGTCGCCGGGCGGCGAGGCCGGCGGCGACGGCGTAGGACGCGCGAGGAGCCTAACCGACGACGACCTGGAGGAGCTCAAGGGGTGCGTGGATCTTGGCTTCGGGTTCAGCTACGACGAGATCCCCGAGCTCTGCTGCACCCTCCCCGCCCTCGAGCTCTGCTACTCCATGAGCCAGCGCTTCCTCGACGACCACCAACCCCAGACACCGCCGGAGACCGCCGCGCCGCCGTCCACCTCGCCGCCCATTGCCAACTGGAAGATCTCCAGCCCCGGTAAGCAAAGCAAACGCGTCCGAGTTGCGTGCGCACTTGCGCTTCGAGAACCCAAAGCGAACTTGACCAAGAAACCGCCTAATCCAGTCCACGCTAAAACCATTCCTCTCAAGGCAGATCAATCAATCTGCTCAAGAAGCCACCCTTAGTCGCGTACAAGAATCGAGTTCCTCAATTGCTGTGTTCTTACGTACCTTGATTTGCTCGTGGTGTTGCAGGAGACAGCCCGGACGAGGTGAAGGCGCGGCTCAAGTACTGGGCGCAGGCAGTGGCATGCACCGTCAGGCTCTGCAGCTGAATGAATCAACCAAACCAATCACCAAGACATGGAACCATGGCATGCCAAGAACAAGAGCAATCGCCTCGGTGGCCATAGTTAAGCGAGCAGAAGGCTTCTTCTCTAGAATCTTATGGCATTCCCTTGTCGGATCGATCGATGGATACATTGATCGACGTGCATTTCCGGTGGCGTCGTGAGATTATCGTTGTGGATGGATCTTGCAGTGGGCTGGGCAGAGCTGGGTAGCTGTACATGCAGTTGGAGGGTTGGAGGAGGATGGAGTAGCTGGATCGTATCATTATCAGTTGGGAATAATTGTGTTGTGTTCGTTGCTGTGCTCTGTGCCAGCCACAACTACTTGGCATGTCCAGAAACTAATGTACTCAAAATAATGTAACTAGTTGGGGGATCAACTTGAATGGATGAATAAATAAACGGATTCTCTTCAGCCTGTTCTGTTTTACTAATCATTGGTACAACTGCTTGCTTCATTTGTTTAGTGTGCAAGGAAGCACCAGTTCTAAGTCTTCTAGATCTCATCAGTCTTGTGCAGAAATTTGCAAGTTGCTCTTTAACTCTGAAAGAAACATATTCCATTCAGAGAGAAAAAAAAAGAATAATATTATACTGTTCCACTGCAGTGACAGCATTCTTTTTTGCATTACATGTATTTTTAACTTCACTGAAAGATTCCAAAAACTGAAGTTTTAACGACAGATTCTGTCAGTTCCATATGAAGTTCTGAACCGTCAGAAAAGTACATTATATCTAAACACAATCACATGAGATTGCGCATCTTTTCGTGTGCCGTCTGCTACTCCAATTAAAATGTTCCACTCGGGAAAACAATTATAGGGTGATTAACACACACTTATCAAATTAGCGGTTCCCATTATTTGCTTCAGTGGAGAAAAAGAACAGAAAAGTCAGATCTGCACCTGTTCTTTCACCTGATCCGTCGCCTGTCTGCGTGCTGGTTAGCATGCGTAAAGAGAAAAGAGACAATGGGAGCCGGATTTATTGCAAGAAAGGAGGAGACGGCAGTTTCATCAGTTTGTACTGCACCATCACATGAACACTGTGAGGTCACAGGCTCACACAGCACTGGCCTCACTGTGTGTGCAGTTTTACCGGTACTGCATCGCACATGCTTTCGCGTGTTCGATCATGTGTGTGCAATGCACGAGATCGTGTCTTGTTCGGAGCCCATCAATGCCGCATGTGCCTGCTCCTAATCATTGTACTAATCGCACTAATGCTCGCGTTGTACACTGATCTGCATTACCGACATGGTCCAGTTGGGTTCTTGCACCCGAGTTATAGCTCTTAGTATTATTTTGGAAATCCCATGCTCTTCTATTATTTGTTTAAGCTGGAACATAACAGTATAGTACAAAAAAGTAAAAGGATACATGTCCCTCTTGTCATGTAAGTAGTGAGCTAGTGTCAGTGCTGGCCAGCCAGTTCCATGCAGAAAAACAATTGGTAATCACATGACTGTCAGGATGACAAGGCTAAGAATAGCATTAACTATTGTACATACCCTAACCTGAAACATGAAAATCATTACAGGTGTGATATACTCATTGGAGTAGTGGGATGATAAGAAAAAAAAAGCACAAGATGCTGGAGCATCATCTCCTGTTCACCTTGGGGGTGTATGTATTTGGATCTTGTTCTCCTTGACCTTGCCAGCTAACTAGTCCAGCCAAAAGCTAGTAGAGCTTCTAGTATGCGTTTGTAGATTAGAGTATATATAATGATAACGAGTGACTTGTGCCCTGCACACCACTGTCATGGGGTGGTCCAGGGACAAAAAGAAACACACCACCTTGAGAGCTGGCTGGTCTCAGAAACGGATGCTTGCATGGCCCCCAGCTCCTGTGCATCCTGCATTATGTTGGATCTCCGAGGAATCTGATGGACCACAGCTGCTTGCTCTCGGGTTGCAGCCAAGGTGTCCACTCCTTCAGGAGTAATTCCAATTCTCTGATTGCAGCCAAGGTATTCACTCCATGGGTAATTCCAAGTCTCTGGTTGCCGCCAAGGTGACAGTCCTTCGGTCAGAGTGAACATAAAAACCAAAAAACCGAACACCCCACCAAAAACCTCGAGGTAGAATTTAGGTTTAATTCAGCTTTCGATGTCTAAATCGGTTTATAGATGTGCAAAACCCAATTTACTTTAGTCAAGTCGGTCTTTGGGCTAGGTAAACCGAATTGACCGAATAAACCAGATTATAGGCCTTGCGCTTCCCTACGTTCTAGACCCAGCCCATTACACACTTGCCAAAGCAATCTTAGACCGAATCCAATCACCTAACCCTATCAAATCTCAAAAAAAATCCCCCAACCCGAGCCATATCATGTAGTGCTCCCTTTCGTCTTACCCATGCACGCCACCTCCCTCCTCTCCCCTTGACGCGCCACATCTCTACTATCCCCTTCCGGCCTTCCCTCCCATGGCATGTCGCCACGCTGCTCTCCCCTCCTATAGCGCGCTGCCTTCCTCTCCCCTCCCATGGCACGCCGCCCACCTCTCCACTCCTAGTGCCCACTGCCGCATTCCTCTCCGGCTCTCCCCTTTCTTGGCTCACTGCCGCCCTGCTCTCTCCTCGCATGGCGCATGGCCGCCTTCCTCTCCCCTCCCATGGCACGCCGCCATCCTCCTCTCCCCTCCTATTGCGCACCATTGCCCTCTCCCCTCCTATGGCACGCGACCCTCCTTTACCTTCGATGGTGACCAAAACACCGCTGAGTCGTTGACCATGACCACCGTGGGCAGAGACGAAGCAAGTTGGCTGCAATGCATCTCCATTCTCTTCTCATTTTTCCACTATTGCTCAACCTCATTCGGTCATTTCGTTCTAATCGGAAAACCGAAAAGGAATCTTCAATTCCCATAAATTTACAGGTTAATTTGGTTGTTGATTTTTGAAAACCAAAATAAATAAAAACCGGGAAAACTGAAAGAAGAGAATGTGGGGACCTAGAATTTATAACATGAAACTTTAAGTGGAATCACCCGCTAAGTCGAAACGTCAACCCCGACCTCAACCCTTGAGTACATATTCCAAGAGGAGTGGAGTAATATGGCTTCGAATAGACCGAGACTTCAACCCGAACTCTTTCTGGCAAATTAATGCACAGATTAAGTAGGGTGGTATGGTCTCCTCACATTTTTCTCACTGAGCCGAAACTTCAATTCCAGACTCGTCCCGGCAAATCAATACTCGGTTGGAGTAGAATAATATAGTATCCAAGCTCTCAGTGAATGGGTCACTTCATAGGGTAATCCCACCTAACAATTCTATACCATAGATTCTGAAACCCTATTTGTATCACGTGCTTAATAACCATACACGCATGGCACGTGAGATAGGCGAAAAACAAACCAGTATCATAACATAGCTCTATGACATCCAATATAAACTTTATTAATAAGAAACTCTTACAACGAGCAAGTTTAACGACTGTATGCACACATGGTCGGATGACCAAGTACGAACACAGCGGAAACATCTTAGCAACTTAGATAGTTGCAAAATTAACAAATGCCATAAGATGGTGAGAAAGTAATATCAGAGTGATACCATCACCTTCCTGGATCGCTACCTGGGATCCCCTAAGCCGAGGCATTGCCGAAAACGATTCTTCTCGCAGAGAGCTAATTGAATGGACAATCCGATCATAATAACAACAAAATGAGTGCAAAAATTGTACTTCATAAGACTTACGGGAAATTAGTAATAGATGCACCAGGTATCAAAGGAGGTTATTGTGGAGCAATTTGGATAAAACCTGTTTCAACTTTTCGTTACTTTAGATAGATGTAAAATCGACTACTAGAACAGTTCATAAAAGGATAATCGAGTGTACTTCCAAAACTAGTATAGAGCTTCCGTCCATCCTGAGCTTAACACCACCCGACTATTCCTCGACCACCCGGGAGGAAGTAGTCACTAGTTCCTCTAAAGAAAGTTGGCAAATTTTAGAGTGACGTTGAAGTTGTCTAATTCGAGGCAGGTAATCACTAAGTTATCCATAACCGCGGACACGGCCATTCGCATAGTTCAAACTCTGCAGGGGTGTACATCTTTACCTACACGTATCGATCGACTCTTAATGCCGGTACCTTTAGCACACTTCACGAGGTGTGTTGGCAGAGGGTGATTGAACACGACTGTTACAATGCTTTTGACCTTAGGTCTAAGCTACCCTAATGGGCTAGTCCGTGTACACCAGTCCGGCCGGTACCCCGACACGGTCCCAAAAGTTATAGCAGGTGATACATCTCCAGTCCCGGACCATGTGTAACCCTTACACCTATATTGAGGTACCACATCACATCATTTTTCACTCACCCGGCAAATGAAAACGGCAAACTATGCAGCTCATACACTAAGTCTAGGCAAATTATTTAGTCGTGGGTGGCCCATTATACCACCAGTGTAGAAATACGCAAATCTTGGGTCAATGTACATCGGCAACCAGTTCTTATGGGAAAATGAGGCAACCCACCATGCTCCTAGTTAAGCCCAATGAGTATTAGTCAAGTTCATTAATCACTTCCCAGTAGTCCCTACACCATGCCACACTTAACCCATCCATTAGATGTTGAAATCTCTGTCATCCTAGGAATTATGACTTTTACATGTCTAAGCAAGGCTAAGCATGAAGTATCAATATAAATAGACTAAGGGTTTGACGAAACCAGTGTAGTTAGGTTGAGAGTAGTTGTCATGTCTTTTTAGGTTACAAGGTAGTTCGATGCAAAGAAGATAGGACAATAGCTAAAGTAGAAGTTGAACACATGCGATATAACGTGTGAACACAAATAATAACTTGGCAAATAATAGGAATGTTCAACATGTTCAAAGGAAGGACTGCTTGCCTTGCTGTGCATGATTCGGATTCTGCGGAGAATATCGATCGTAGCTCACGTCAACTCCATGTCTACCCAGAAGAAGCAAAACATCGGAAAAGGCAATACAATAAGTAATGATTGAACCGTAGCATGATGATGACAGGAAATGCATGTCATGGCATGATATGCTTAGAACAAGAACTAATACAACATAACTCGATTTAATTGGAGCTTCGATGCCTAAAGCGTCACATTCTGAAAGATTTTTGGTGAGAGGGAAATAACATGAGTTGTTGGTTTAGTGGTGTTTGTTTTGATGGGAAAATAAACATGTATGAAAGTGGCATGAACGAATCAAATTTATTAATCTGAGTTTAGGACTGGTGGTTCAGGGTTAAGATTCACTTTATTACCTTCAATTTGTTATATCAGTCAATATTAGGTCTAGGAACTGACTAATTCATGTACTGGGATAGGTAATTATGTATTTAACTAGGAACAGGAGGCGGGGACCAGGTGTTGCTTATTTAAAATCCTAATCTTAAAACACAATGTTATAGGTTGGTTAGGGTTTTACAGTTAATGATGGTTAACCTAATGGCATGGTTAAAACCTAAAGTCTCGATCTACATGTCACGGGTGCGAGAGAACTACGGAGTTGAATAAGAATTAAGAGAATAGGGCTGCAAATTATTAGGGGTCTGAATAAATTTTTAAACAAACCGGCCTACACGTCAACCGATCCCCCCCTTTTCTTCTTTTTCCTCCTCTTACTTTCTTTTTCCTTATTTCTTCTTCTTCTTTCTTTCCTTCTCATTTCTTTTCTCTTCTTTCTTTTTCTTTTCCCCTTACCCGGCCATTCATCACACCCTCTCACTCTCTCCTCACCCCAATTCCCCTTCCTTCTCCCGCATCCTCCGCTCGGTTGCTCTCCCTCACCCAATTCAACCTCGTTGCCGCATCACCTCTCACTTCGTCGCCTTCGCACTTGGTCAAGCGCCGCCGCCTCCGGATGTGCTGCCCCATCTCGGTCGGACGCCACTAATGGTGCCACCGAGCGCCTCCACCTTGTGCCCTAGGGCTCGGGATGTCACCGCCCCACACACCGATTCGCCGCCGCCTTCGTCGCCCCCTCGATTGGCTCCTCTTCGGCGGCCACCTGGGACGGCTACCCACGCCCTGACGTGGTCGTGCTAGGCTCCCTTCGGTGCCCCTCCCCATGTCGCGCCGCCCGGGACAGCACGTGGCCCGGGGTTGTAGCTTCGGCCCCGCCTGGGATCCTCGGGCCTGCTTTCCACTGGTGGCGCGCCATGGGTGCCCGATGCCACCAGCCTCCTTCTCCGGTAAGCTCCACTGCCTTTCTTCCTCTTCTCCGCCCTTCTACTTTGGTGTCCCGCTCGGCAATATGGTTCATGTTGGTTAAGGCTCGAATTGATGCTTAGTTTGCTTGTTCTAGTGTACATATGCCTACCAAATCCTGAATTTGTAGCATTTCCTAAATGACCTGGTAAGTCTAATGCTTGTGGCATGTTAATTTGGTAAAGACAAATGCCTATTTGATACTTAATAACAAGAATAGATGCTGCATTGACTTTACTTTGCTAATGATGTCTTAAGAAAGGTTTGGGAAATAGATGAGAAAGAAAGACTGGATAAGAATATGTGGTGTCTAATTCATAGTTTCTTGATGATTATTATGGTCAGTCCAGTGTATATATGTCACTACCATTTTCTGATTATCTAGTATTCCCTAAGTGACCTACTATGATTCATGATCGTGGCATTTTAATTTGGTAAGGACAGTTGCTTACTTGATTCTTTACATGCATATCAGTTGGTTAAACTGAAAGAACACATATTGTATGGTTATACTCTTTTATTGTCAGCTTATTAGACTGAGAAAGAACATGTACTATTACTTTGCTCTTTAGCTTAAATCTGTGATGAGTTTCTCTGAGAAAGAGGTTAGAGAAAGGTAATTATAAGATAAGAACAGATGCTACGGATGCCTAAGGACCAAAAACCTTATGACGATTATTACCTAATCTGAGGGTTCTTCCTCTCCCCTTAAGCTCTCGATCCCATGATAGTCCAGTTGGTCTTGCTGGTGAATCACTTGGCTTGCTAGGGTCCTTCTCCCCTTTGTTTCAGTTACTTCCTCCACTCGATCCTTCTCTCCTTCTGCTCTTGATGCTCCTGACCATCCTGGAGCTTGATCTCCATGCTCTAGTTCCTTTGGGTTGGTTTGTGGAGTAATGGTGGTCTCAAGGTGGTGGTGATGGCTGATATCCTGATTTCTAGCAAAGGCTTATAATGCTCTACTGCCTTCGGTGGCAAGAAAGCCACCTCCTGCTTGGGTCTTCGGCTGAGATAATACCCTTGCCAATGTTGGCCACCTCTTGCTTGTTGCCTCTTGGTTGAGCTGATCCTGTGCTTATGCTTGCTTGGTTAGATAACTATTGCTGCCATTTTACATGGCTCGGCTGACCCTCACGCCAAGGCTTGACTTTCGTCAAAATTAGTGTATTGGTGCTAAAACACTCAATGGATGGCTGCCTTATCTAAAACGATTTGCTTTCTCAAACAATTTCTTTTTCAAAACAAGAGAAAACTATTGGAGGCAAGTAGATAAGTAATATAGGAAAAATAAATATATTTTCTACTCATCTCTCTTCTCCAAAAGTATATAGATATATGTTAGTTTGTCCGATGAGGGTCTTAGCCAAGTGGCCCTCGGAAAACTTTGGAAAACAAAATTGTTTTATCAACTTATTTATAAAAACTAAAACTATTTAGGTTCCACCTTGGTATTATTTTGACCCTGCAATTAATTTCGCAGGTTCAGGCAGTACTGTGCCGGTGGACCACCTTATTTCAAAATAAAAGGTTTTCGAGAACACGGTGCCTCCTACAACACGTGGCACAACTCGACGATCTCAGATGAATATGTCTGAAGATCCGACGAGTGCAAACATTCAAGGTCGCCTCCCCACAACTAGGGTTTAGTCGAGAATTGGAGTTTATGTGCTCGAGAATTGGAGTTTATGTGTACATTCTTGTATAGGTAGAAGATACTTGGACATGTAATTTTCTTTCTTCTTATCTCTTCTTGTAATGATAATGTATTCAAGGAATTGTAATTGTACTTCTTTATCATTTCTCCCTCTTGTATTATGTAAACAATTTTGGTACACATGTATGAATATTCTCCCACTTGAATAAAGTTTAATTGTTCAAATGCTTCAATGAGATGTATGCATGGTGCAATAGCCCTACTAGCATTAACGACATGCTACGACAGAATTGACACAATTCAGCAATGCGAGTTGTGTCTACCTCCTTTCACGTCACCTCCGCTAGGTTTTAATGGTTAGGGCTCTCGCGATGCATGAGATGTTGCAAACACGAACGAAAAGTTTTAAAACTTGCTCAAATTTGTTCACCTACACACTGATCAGACTTATGAAATCCAGGATGTTACAGGGAATACCCACCTTGACCTTTAGGGCAGCCAAGGCGCCCAATCCTTCCCGAGTAATTCCAACTTTCCAAGTCACATCTAGGTGGATAAATCTCATGCCCCAACTGTTAGAGTATATCTATTTGTTATGGACTACATGTGATATAATAGGATTGTTGTGATTTGATCTTATCTCTAGAAGCTTCTTGTACTCCGAGTCTTATACTTTATACATACTCGACCTCGAGGCTCAATAAAATCGCCGAATGCATTACACCATATTAATCCTCTTACATGGTATGAGAGGGTTTTGTTCCTCGACCTAGCTTCTAACATGCTTCCGCACTGCTCTGCTCTCGGGGAAATCGATTTCCATGATCTCACTCGAGGGATGCGCAACATGTAGCTAGTGTTCGCATTGTCGATCACGTCAATCGGCCATGTTGGAGAGTTTTATTTTGATTGTATTTGATCACACTACTACAGAATGGTATATCAGAGACAGGTCGAAATCATCATCCGAGACGGTTTTCGGACCCGTCTCGGATTGGTGGTCAGGGATGACTAAAAAGTCATCCCAGACGGAGGGCTCGACCCGTCTCAGATGTGGATTTACAAAAAATAAAAAAAAGACGTGGTCGCCGCACGCCGGCGACAACCGCTCTGAGACCGCTTGCCGCCGTCGCCGCTGTCCCGTGCCCCGTGTCCCGTGCCCCGCGCCGGATCTGGCCGTTGCCGCTGCCCCGTGGCCTCTTGCTGCCGTCGCCATTGCCCCGTGCCCCGCGCCGGATCTGGCCGTCACCGCTGCCCCGTGGCCGCTTGCCGCCATCACCGCTGCCCCGTGCCCGTTTGCCGCCGTCGCTGCTGCCCCGTGCCCCGCGACGGATCTGGCCGTCGCCGCTGCCCCGTGGCCACTTGCCGCTGTCGCTGCTTGCCGCCGTCGCCGCTGCCCCATGGCCCGCGCCAGATCTGGCCGTTGCCGCTGCCCCGTGCCCCGCGCCAGATCCGGCCACCGGCGCCACGGAGAGGGCCCCCCTCGCCGGATCCGGCCGCCGACGCCACGGAGCGGGCCACCTTCATCGGATCTGGCCACCGGCGCCACGGAGCGGGCCCCCCTTGCCGGATCCGGCTGCCGACGCCACGGAGCAGGCCGCCCTCGCCGGTGCTGCTCACGAGCGAGGAGGAGAACTGGAGAAGGGCGGAGGGGAGGAGGTGGAGAAGAGGGGGAGGAGGAGGAGGGAAGCGGAGGGGATGTGGCCGGCCCGGTCGTCGGCCGGCGAGGATGGGCGGCGGCGTCGCGAGGTGGGTGCGCGGCTAGCTGTCGAGTGCGGGTGGGAGAGGGGAGCGCCGGCCGCGACACTTAGAAAAAAGGGAGTGAGGGGTGGGGGTGGGATAGAACGAAAATTTAGGGTTTTTTGATATATATACTAGGTATCTAATGGGCCTACTGGGCCGGCGTCATTCCAGACGGGCCTATAGCCCCAGACTCGTCTCGGATGACTCAGTGTCATCCCAGACGGGTTATTTTCTAAAACCCGTCTCGGATGACATATTCATCGCAGACGGTTGAAATAAATACCCGTCTGTGATGAGTCATTGGAGACGGGCTCGTGTTGACCCGTCTCGGATGACGTATCATCCAAGACAGTGCGGTCCTGACAAAAGTCATCGCAGACAGCCCGATTTTCCCACCTGTCTAGAATGTGATCTATCCCAGACGGACACTTCTAACCGTCTGCGATGGGCTGTCCAGTATAAGCCATTCTGTAGTAGTGTCAGGTTTTTTCCTCTCGCTAATCGCTTCACTGGTTTTCTTTTATTGGTTTTTTTTATCATAGATCGGTTCCTGTCACTCACCACCACCGTCATTGTGCATCTGTTCTGACATTAGCATCGACTCTCCTTTTGTCATCCCTTCTTCCCTGACATCACGGTGGACACCAAGCGCGCCGCTCCAGGGATGCCTTCAAGCATCGCTGCTCGGCTATATCATCCGCACATCACCTCCATGCCGGATCATCGTTGCCATCATCGAGTATATGTAACATCCCTAATTCCTTAAACCTGTTTTATGTGCATCATCGGCATTTCATAGCATCAATGGAAATTGAGAACAAATTTGAAATTTTTGAAAAGCTAAGAAAAATCTTAAGAAGAAGGGAGAAACCCTAAATTGAAAACGGATTAAATTTTTAATTTTCCAAATTGTTGGTTTTAAAGATTCATAAATAAGGTAAACTGAAAGTTGTTTCAAATATTTACTCATATTTATGTGAGGTTATGGAATTTTTTTAGAGAAATAAAAAGGTAGCTTGGATTTGTTTTAGAAACTAAAGAAAAATCCAAAAAGGAAATCAAAACAGAAAAAGAATTAGAAAAAGAAAAGCTAAAAAGAAAGCAACCCACCCATGGGCCCCCTTTCGGCCCATCTTCTTTTCCCGCAACACCCACAGTCCTCGGCCTCTCTTTTCTTTTCGCCTGGGCCCTCTCTTCCCATAGCCCGCTTCCTCGACCTACCTTTTTTCTCCACTAAACGGGCCCCACCGGCCCAGTACCTGGCCTAGCAGCCTCTTCTCCCCCACACTTGGCCTACCTTGGCTCGCTCCGCCCCTTGCCTTATCTCCCCCTTCCCGCTCATCCTCATCCGCAAGCCCCGCCGCCATCTGTGCTGGCCGCGCCACCACGCAGCTGCTCTCGTGGCGTGTGCACGGGAGCGAGCTGGCCACATCCTGCTTGGAGACCGGCGCCGCCTCCTCCCTTTTTATTCCGGCTGAGTGCCTCCTTCCCCCATTTCTTCTCTCCTCTGCCCACCCTTACCTCTCTCTCAGCATAACTTGCCCCCACTGCCTCTTCTCCGTCGCTGCCTCGCGGTCCCGCGCCATTGCCTCTTTTGTGCCTGCACCGTCCCTCCACCTGAAGGCCGAGCGTTGCCCCGGAGCTTCCCCCCTTTTCCTCGCCTCTTCGTCGCCCTAGCCCCTACCGCTGACCGCCGCATTTCCGCATTGCCGAACCCGCGCCCCGCCTCGGTAAGCCGTGCCGCTGCTCTCCCTGACTGGCTCCGCCACCTCTCCACTCCCATGCCACCACTTTGTTCCCCGCCGGCAGCGGCGGCAGCATAAAGCCGGTCGGGACCGAGCCAAATGGCCGGGTTTCGACCACATTAATTAGGCCATTATGGCCAAATCTCGGTCATTAGGATTGAGTTAATGAGCATGATTAAAATTAATCATTGTAATTAAATGTTTTTGACCAGTTAATACCGATAATGAGCATTAAATGCACAATTAATGCTAACCTGTAGTTAATAACCGGTAATTGATGCTAATCAGACATGTTAATTGCTCAGTGGAATTAATGTTTAACGACTGTCATTAATGCAAATCATTAGTAATTAATTCCTTACTGTGATTAATGCACTGTTTAACTCTTTTAACTTTGTCTCTTTTACACCCGGGCCCCACCAGTCAGAATTAATAAAATAACTAAAAAGAAAAAGAAAATAGATGACACTGGGCCCCACCTATCATAGACTCGGTCAACTTTGACCAAAGTTGACCATGGGGCCCACATGTCAACATCTAGGGCTATTTAAACTCTGAGTAAGAAAAATATTAATAATTTAATATTATTTTTATTTATTGAGAAAATACAAAAATGGGTATTAAAATGATTAAATCTTAGAAAAAATCATAGTAAATTCAATTTAAATCAGAAAAATGCAAATAATATATCAAAATATTCAGAAAAATGAGATCTATATATATATGTCATTTTCATACATTTTTGCATGCTAGAAAAAATGTAAATGGCTAAAAACTCACATTAGGGTTTCTCGATTAGCTAGAGATCTTCGGATCGCGATGTCTCGAGTCGTCCGGACTCTGATTAAATTGGTTCCACTTGCATTAGTCTTTATTTTAAATCATCTATGCCATGAAATACATTTCACATCATGCCAATGTTCATCATTTTGATATTCGTTATTGCACCTCTTGTTTGGTGTTTTCGTTTTTCTTCACGATAGAACCGGAAGGTCCTGAAGCCGATAACTTCGATCACTAGCAAGACCTAGGTGCCGATCAACAAAGCAAGCAACCTCTTTGATCATATTGCAAACACCTATTACTTGCAAATTATTATTTTTTTCAAATTTGCTATCGCATGCGTTCAAATTATACTTTCCGTTAAGTGTTAGCCTCATTTTTTGCATAAACTTATTTTGTCGCTCAATCAACACCACCACACCCCAACCTAATTAGAGTAGTATAGTTGACACATCTATACTGCTGATATTATTAATTATGCTTAGACATGCTTAGACATGTAGAAGTTGTAATTTCTTGGATGGCAGACAAAGCAACACACTATAAATGGGTTAAGTAGTAGGTGGGCGTTCACCGGAAATTAATTAATTAACTTGATTAATCATTATCGGGTTAGACAAGAGGCCATGGCTGGGAGCATGGTGGGTTGTCTCGTTTTCCCACAAGCACCGGTTCCCGATGTATATTGATCCAATATTTGCGTACTTCTACACGGGTGGTATAATAGGCCACCCACGACTAAATAATTTGTCTAGACTTAATCTATGAGCTGCATAGTTCGCCGTTCCCATTTGCCGGGTGTGTGAAAAATGATGTGATGTGGTGTCTCAATATAGGTGTAAGGGTTACACACGGGTATCACTTGCTACAACTTTTGGGACCATGTCGGGGTACTGGCCGGATTGGTGTACACGGACTAGCCCATTAGGGTGGCTCATGCTTAAGTCAAAAACATTGTATAGGTCGTATTCGATCACACTGTATTAACACACCTCGTGAAGTGTGTCTTTGGCCTAGCATTAAGAGTTGATCGATACGTGTAGGTAAAGATGTACACTCCTACAAAGTTTGAACTGTTCGAATAGCCGTGTCCGCGGTTATGGATAACTTGGTGATTACCTGCGTCAAATTACACAAGTACAACATTACTTTAAAACATGCTAACTCTAAGTTTGAGAAGTTAGCGATTGTTTCCTCTTTGGTGGTTGAGGAAGAATCGATGGTGTAAAAGTATGTTATTTTGCAACAGAGTTCATCGTGATGATTCGACTCATCTCCTTTAAAAGCAATCTGGTAGTCGAATTTCTCCTAGTTAAGAGTATTATCAAATGAATAATTGGCTTTCCGCAAAATAGTCCACAGTCACCCCCTTATTGACACCTAAATTGCATATATTATTATTTTCCCTTGTAAGTCTTGCGGAGCACAATTTTTGTACTCATCTTGGAACCGTTGATATTTTCTTTATAGAGAAAATCATCCCCTCAACGGATGGTTTCTATGTGGAGATCGATGCCCATGATGGCTAGTCGCTCGGGATCCAAGGTAGTGGTCCTACCGAGGGTTCAATAGCTCGGTTTGTTATGTTGCCACTTTGGGCCCTACCTTTTTGGTTTCTTAGCCATGTTTAATCTTCCGCTGTTTAATCGACTCTTTGCCTGAATATGTTGAAAGTTTTAAGAACAAATAATATTATTGCAGTTTCAGTCGTACAGTTACTGTTGTGATACTTGTTTGTTCTCACCTACCTCATGTGCCTTGTGTGTATGATATTGAAGCACATGGTGCGGGTAGGGTTTCAGAATCTATATCATATAATTATTTGGTTTAATCACCCCTGTGAAGTGAATCTTCCACCAGGAGTTTGAGAATTATATTATCCTACTCCAGCCGAGCATTCATTTGCCGGGACGAATTTGGGATTGATGTTCTAGCTCAGTGAGAAAAGAGTGAGGAGATCATATCACTGTACTTAATCTGTGCATTAGTTTATCAGAGCAAGTTCGGGGGTTGACGTCTCGGGCTATTCGAAGCCATATCACTCCACTCCTCTTGGAATTTGTACCCAAGGGTTGAGGTCGGAGTTGACGTTTTGACTTAGCGGGTGATTTCACTTAAGATTCTCTGTTATGGATTTTGGGTCCCGACAGTATGCACGCTACGCGATTGAGCATTAGACATCCGCCGTGTTTGTCCTCTCGAATTGCAGTTCCCCACCTGTGGTCACCGTCATCTGGCTATTACGATGCCTACTTAACCCACTTTGGCTCGAGAACTCTGGTTACTCGTCAAACTCAAGCTCTAGCAGCATATCTCTTAGCTCCCAAACCAAGTCTCTATAATCCTCAATCTAGTTGGTGAACTTTGGGTCGGCCATCTACAGGAATTTTGAATAAAGAAGGGCTAGTAACATTTTAATAAGTTGAATAACATAGATATGCAACAGAAAAAAAACTTAGTAATTTTGTAAGGTAAGTTTTTGAGAAAATAAGTCCTTAAGGCTTTCCATTCTAACTAAGGTCATGTTTCGTGTAATCAACATGGCTCTGACACTAGTTCTTTGAGAACCTAGGAATAGCTGCTAGACCGACCTATGTATAACTACATCAGTCCCAAAACAAGCTGATGAAAACAGTCAAAAAAATGATATCACAACTCACATCATGTAGTTTATTACAAAGTTTGAGTAATCATAAGACACGGGGCAAAATAGTAAAATTAGGACTCATGTCCTTTACAACTCAAGACACAACAGAAGATAATAAAATAGACATAGTGGTCTTCATCTCAGCCACATGCATTCAACAAAATCTAGCTGCAACCTACTCCTCATCGTAATAATAGTCTCGACAGTCTTCTTCAGTGTCCTCATAGTTATCTGAACACGTCCAATAAACAACATGCTCGATGAATACTTCATGTACCTAGCGTGCCCCCTTTTTGGGGAAACTTAACGCTATATGCAGACTATAACAAAGGGAGGTTTTATGGCTCTTTTGCATAAACAATATTTTGAATAGATAAAATAATACAATAATTTCAAATGCAGTTTTAAGATTAAAACATTCTTAGCACTGGGTTATAATTAGTGAAGGTTCTAACCACCAACATTGATTGAGTAACGTCTATGCCCTTAATCCTAACAATAAGTTCTGACCACCTATACTGGTTGAGTAAGGTCTAACCCCTTAGCCCAATAATAGGTCTGACCACCTATACTTATTTCTAAAGGAACAAAGGGAAAAACATTTGGGAAGAAAATATGACAGATTCCTTGTCATGAATGGATCTTTATGCTGCCGTGAACATGGACACGGCTAACTGATTAGTTTTACACTCTGCAGAGATGATGATGACATGGCACCCGGGTATCATCAGGGAGGATGAATCCGGCCCTCAGGCCATAGGGTGGGCCGGGCTGACTACTCGGAGTCCGACTTCTACACGGGGGCGCCTCATCAACGTGGAGTACAAGACATGGACTAGTACCTGTCCGGCATACCCGGAATTTGTTGTAACTAGTTAGGAATTCAATCTGTTAACCGATCCGGACTCTTGTAACCCTATTCAGTATTGCCGGAATAATACTCCGACAAGAGGTTGTATAGTTTACCCAAAGGATACAATCACCCCCTTGCACCAGGCTAACCGATCTTTGAAGACATGCCCATTGGTGTGTTGGCAGGGAGACCTTGACGAGGTCTTTCAAAATGTCCGACCTGTATGCGACATGCTCACTATGTTTCAATACACACAATGCCAACTTCTCCTTTTGTGCCGAGGGTGATGTCTAACCCATACCCCATCTACGGTGCGACGATGCCAACACCAAATATGAACAGTTTGCCGGAATAATACTCTGACAGTTGGCGCGCCAGGTAGGGGCGTGCGCATAGATCCATCTACACGAATCTGGATGGGTTTCATCAGCAACAACGACGTTTTCACACCGGGAAGTGTCATGAGATTCGCTTTCATGGACGCTACTCCGGACCCTGGACAGCTTTTCCAATTCGGAAAGTTGAACTTCATCGCCGACAAGGTCGGCGAACTTCACCTCTGCTACTCGGCAGCGCGTCAGTCAGCAGAGGCTTCATCAGCTCCTCGGCACGGACTCACCCCTGAATCCGCGCCTTCGGACCCTCTCCCGAGGGACGAGGTTGCACCAAAACCGGGTCTGCTCTCCGCGTACGGGTTTATGCCCGTCGAACAGAGATCCCGACTGGTGGGCGCCATTGACTCTCTCCATCCTATCCTCGAGTATAACTCGGACGAGTACGAGAGCTCCGGCAGTCATCACCCGTCCCGGGAGGTCTTCATGGCCAACCCTGAGTCACCAGACAACGGCGATGGCCGATCAGCCCCCATTGTGGATCAAACGCCGACTGAGCTTGAGGCCACTCGACTCCGTCTCCTCGCCAAGGAGGAGGAGTTGATTGAGCAGCAAACCAGGCTCGCTCGTCAGTGCAACGAACAACAGCACAATGACGACATGAGGGCTCGAGGACATCAAGTCCATAACGAATTCCGCATGCGTGAGAAGGACGGGGTCCCGATATTCCCACTTCCTAGTCACAACATTGTCGCGGCCATGATGGCGGCACGCGCCATTGATATTCCTGAGGGCACCTCGGGACATGACGAACTCCGGTGACTCCGCGTCTTGCTAGAAGAAACAGCCCTTCAGCAGGCCGAAGCCTCAGGAGACTGCGCGGGCTCTTCAGCAGGTGCTAGGAGTCAGTGCTCTACCCCTCCGAGAAGTCCGCCCACCATGGATGGTCACCGTGCAAGTCCTGACCGTCGTCAGCCGGCCGGAGCGGTTCACAAGCGACTAGGACCCAATCGTGATGCCCGCGGGCACCATAGCCGCACGGAGCAGTGCCCGTCAAGACGCGGACAAAAACGCTCGCCGAGCCGGGCCGGTCCATAGCCGACTCGGGTCGGATCAGAATGCACGGAACCCCGTAGACGTCAGAAGGAGCGCCCATCGAGGTCCCGAGAGGGATGACCGTGGCAACCGCCACGACGACAGCGGCGCCACTAGTCGTGGCCGTTCGCCGACCTCCTCCGGCATGGGGTATGCGGGCCCGAAAGCATTCAGCACCCGCATCCGCAGTGTCATCTTCCCGCCGCGATTCCGAGTCACCGGCATCGACAAATACACGGGCGAAACTCGGCCAGATATTTGGCTGGCTGACTATCACACGGTGTGCAGAACCAATGGTGGCAACGACTACGTCGCGATCCATTATCTGTCACTGTTTTTAGCCGACTCAGCACGAGCCTGGCTCACCAGCTTACCTCCGGGTTGCATCTAGTCATGGAGTGACCTCGAGACCCTCTTCGTGAACAACTTCCAGGGCACTTACAACAGGCCCGGGAATACGTGGGATCTCCACAGTTGTACCCAAGAGGCGGATGAGACTCTCCAAGAGTACATCCAGCGTTTCTCCAAGAAGAAGAATTATCTACCTGAGGTCCGAGAGGGTGACGTCATCACCGCCTTCTCCAAGGGAGTTCGAAGCATCGAGCTCATCCACAAGATAGCACGCAAGAACCCCCAGACTACGCGCGAGCTCTTCGACATTGCCAATAACTTCGCCACCGGCGACAAGGGCAGGAGTAAGGGCAAGGCGCCCGAGTCCCCCAGTCGGATGCTCACCCCGAGTCGTCCAGAAAGAAGCATCGAAAGCGTAAAGGCGGAGATCTCGTTGCTGTAGCCGTGTCATTTTCATGGACCCAAGTCCAACCACCTGACACGTGAGTGCAATCTCTTGAAGAATTTGAATAAACCCTACGTTCTCAATCGGAACAAAAAGGAGCCCCCTCAGGACGAAGGTGACGAATTCCCAAAAGAGACTGCTTGTCTAATGATCTTTGGCGGACCCAACCGCTACGAGTCCAAGCGTCGCCAGAAGATCACAGATCGAGAGGTCAACGCAGTGGAACCGGCCGTGCCCATGTACCTACGATGGTTCGAGTCCGTGATTTTCTTCGGTCACTCGGATCACCCTGACTACATTCCCCATCCGGGAAGATTTCCCTTCGTGGTGGACCCGATCGTTTGCGGTGTCCGCCTCACCAAGGTCCTCATGGACGGGGGGAGTGGTCTAAACATTCTTTACGTCAAAACTCTGGATGACATGAAGATCTCTCGCTCCGAGATCAAGCCGACTGGTGCACCCTTCCATGGGATGGTACCCGGCAAGATGGCGAGTCCACTCGGGCAGGTCAGCCTGCCCATCACGTTTGGTACTCCCGACAACTTCCGGACCGAGACCCTCACCTTTGAGGTCGTCGACTTCCCAAGATCGTATCACGCCATCTTGGGGCGTCCTTGCTACGCCAAATTCATGGCTGTCCCCAGTTATGTCTACCTGAAGCTCAAGATGCCGGGCCCCCACGGGGTAATAACGGTGCAAAGCAGTTTCCAGCACGCATACACGTGCGACCTGGAAAGTTGCAACCTCGCCGCGGCTCAAATCGCTGAGGCCGAGCTTAGCAACCTCAAGTCGGCTGTGGTTGAGGAAGCACCTCCGGCCAAGAAAGCTTCAGCATCGAAATCGTTCCAGTTGGCGCGGGATGCCAAGTTGATCCAGCTCGACCCTGAAGACTCCTCCAAGACGACGCAGATCGGGACTGTGCTCAGCAACAAATAGGAAAGCGTGCTCGTCAGCTTCCTCCAGGACAACCGGGACATCTTCGCATGGACATCTTCCGACATGCCCGGAGTTCCAAGGGAGGCTGCCGAGCACTCTCTGAATGTTCGGCCGGATGCTAAGTCGATCAAGCAGCGCTTACGCCGTTTCGCTGAGGATAGACATTAGGCGATAGGAGAAGAAATAGCCAAGCTTCTAGCAGCTGGCTTCATCAAAGAAGTGTATCATCCTGACTGGTTAGCGAACCCAGTTCTTGTTCACAAAAAGAATGAAAAGTGGAGGATGTGTGTTGATTATACTAGCCTTAATAAGGCATGCCCCAAAGATCCTTTTACTCTTCCTCGTATCGACCAAGTGATTGATTCCACGGCCGGGTGTGAAATTTTGTGTTTTCTCGATGCTTACTCCGGCTATCACCAGATCAAGATGAAGGAGGATGACGAGATCAAGACGTCTTTCATCACTCCATTTAGTGCTTTTTGCTACGTCTCCATGCCTTTTGGCCTCAAGAACGCAGGTGCTACGTTCCAACGGTGCAACCAGCGTTGCCTTCAGTCACAGATCGACCGGAACATACAAGCCTATGTCGATGATATGGTGATCAAGTCCCAGAAAAGAGAAGACCTCCTAAGTGACTTGGGAGAAACCTTCTCCAACCTTAGGAGATTAGCATGAAGCTCAACCCCGAAAAATGTGTGTTCGGGGTCCCTTCGGGCAAGCTACTCGGTTTCATCGTTTCCGAACGGGGAATCGAGGTCAACCCGAAGAAGATCGATGACATCGTCAAGATGGGTCCTCCAAAGAGCCTCAAAGATGTTCAACGGCTGACCGGGTGCATGGCAGCTCTCAGTCGGTTCATTTCCCGACTCGGCGAGAAGGCCATGCCCCTCTACAGGCTCATGAAGAAGTCGAAAACCTTCACTTGGACATCCGAGGCCCAGGATGCCCTCGACGGTTTGAAAAATTTCTTAACCACCCCGCCGGTGCTGGCATCCCCAATGCCCAACGAGCCGCTGCTTCTTTATGTCGCAGCAACTATTCACGTAGTTAGTACGGTCTTAGTTGTGGAACACTCCGAGCCCGGCAACATCCAGAAGGTCCAGCGCCCGGTCTACTTCATCAGTGAAGTCCTCTCCGAGTCCAAGGCGCGGTACCCTCAGATCCAGAAGATCATCTATGTGGTGTTCATAACATCACAGAAGCTAGTCCATTACTTCCAAGGACACCCCATTACGGTGGTCAGCTCCTTCCCGATCGCGGACGTCATCAACAACCGCGACGCTACGGGTAGGATTGTCAAGTGGGCCATGGAACTAATGGCCTTCAGCATAGTTTATGCCCCCCGCACGGCCATCAAGTCCCAGGCTCTCCCCGACTTCATGGCCGAGTGGACAGAAGTCCAATCTCCACCCTCCGTCGTCGACCTCGAGCACTGGACACTCTACTTCGATGGTTCTCTGATGCTTCAGGGCGCGGGGGCTGGTGTCGTGCTCATATCTCCCAAAGGCGAGCGCTTCAAGTACGTATTACAGATCCACTTCCCGGCATCTAACAATGTTGCCGAGTACGAAGCTTTACTTCATGGTCTTCGACTCGCCGCTTCACTCGGGATTTGTCGCCTCCTGCCCCGCGGAGACTCCGAACTGGTGGTCCGGCAGGTCATGAAGGATTGGTCATGCAGAGAACCCTCCATGGAAGCCTACTGCCAAGAAGTGCGCAATGGGCAAGTCGAGCGGTCCAATGGTCTGATCATGCAAGGCCTCAAGCCTCGGATCTTCCAGCGACTGAACAAATTTGCAGGCAAATGGGCAGCCGAGTTACCATCAGTGCTTTGGAGCGTACGGACTACGCCCAACCGATCAACCGGTTATACATCCTTCTTCATGGTCTACGGAGCCGAGGCCGTCCTCCCGACTGACTTGGAATACAGCTCCCCACGCGTCCGCACCTTCAACGAGGCCGAGTCAGAGGAAGCAAGGCAAGACGCTCTCGACCAACTCGAAGAAGCGCGCGAAGTTGCGTTCCTCCGGTCGGCTAAGTACCAACAGGGCCTGCGACGTTACCACGGCCGGCACGTACGCGGCCGCTCGTTCAACGTTGGCGACCTGGTTCTATGCCGAGTCCAGTACAGCAAAGAGCAGCACAAACTTTCACCACCATGGGAAGGTCCGTACATAGTCGCTGAGGTGCTACGCCCGGGGGCTTACCGGTTGAAGGACAACGACGGCAACGTCTTCACCAACGCATGGAACATCGAACAGCTACGTCGTTTCTACGCTTAAACCCTTTTTCTGTTATCTCGGAAGCATGAATAAAGAGATCTTTTTCGCTCTACTTGAAACAAGATTATCTTCCCGACTGACCCGCTACGCTTGTCCGTAGCGGGTACTCGGCGCCTACACGGTTTCCCCCGTACCCGTAAATTATTTTAGTACTGTGTATACAATCCGACGTTAACTCTTTGACTCCAATCGCCGGTTTACGTCACAACATTACGCTACATGGGACACATGCCCACGGCTAATCCCTACGCAAAGGAGGCTACGACGGGTTGGCGAAGAGCAGAAACGAACAACCAACATACACACGAACAAACTTTTTTACGACTAAAATAACATTAATTGCATATCGCAGTAGTTTATACAAAAGTCACTCGGCATCCCCGAGTCCGTGCAAAAATCACTCGGCGTCCCCGAGTCCTTACAAAAGTTACTCAGCATCCCGGAGCAGTTCACAACTACTACTAATTTTACAGGCCCGCATGATCCATGAGGGAGTTCGCCGTTGTCTCAACGATATTCATCATCTCCAGAATATCTTCATCCGGGACGTTAGTAGCATACCCCTCCCCGATCGCCTGCATGTCGAGTAGCGGATAGTGGGACCGCGCCACCGCCAGGGCTATGGTGGCCCCCGTCCGTGCAGCTTCAGCCTCTAGCTTCTTCACCTGATCGGGTGCTTGCTTCAGGCACTCCGCGACCGCCTCCACAGAGTCCGGAGCCGGCTCCTCCTCCTAGATGGCGCCACACACTGCCCATCCCGCCGCTTGCAACGACTCGGCCAACTCACGGGCCTTTCGGAGGCGTGCGTTAAACCCTACAATGACAAGGCACAACAGTGAGCAAAACGGCCAACGGGCCCTGACAAGCTCCAAGCCCGAGTCAAAATGCTTACCAGCCTCGGCGTCCGCGGCTTTCTTCTCCACCGCTTCGGCAGCTGCCATCGAGTCGGCGGCTCTCTTGGTCATCGACTCGGTCGTCTTCAGAGCATTCCGCAAACTACCATCCGGCATGTTCGCCCTGCTCTCGAGACTCGCCGCGCGGACTTTCTCAGCCGAGAGCATCTCCTGGAGCTTTCCGGCTTGGTCCTTTGCGGCGTCGAGCTCCTGGGTGCGGGCCTTCACCCCCTCGAGCTCCGCCCTAAGTTTCGCGGCCTCATCTTCGGCGGCTACATAAGACAACGCATCAGTGTGCCAAAAGGCGAAAAGGGCAACAAGCGCCAGTCGGATTCCTCACCTTTGGTTCGGGCAATCTCCTGGGAAAGGCCCGCCTGCAGAGCAGTAATCTTAGCCTCGCGCTTGCGGGCCATGTCCTCCGCCGCCTGCCGACTCGCTACCAGTTTGTCCCACTCGGCCTTTCGTAGGTCGAGTCGGTTGAGGACTGGCAGCCGGTCCTGGAGGAAGGCGGTCTTGTCTTGCGACTGGCGATTCAGTCTCTACAAAAAAGCCGCAAAAGTTAAGCCAGCCGGGAAGATTAACAAAGACCCTCCACTCGGTCCCATGGACCCAGCGGAGGCTCGGGGGCTACACCCTCTGGGTGCACTGTTCGTGCACACAGAGTCAAACCTACAAGGAAAGCAAAAAACCCTCCGCTCGACTATCCTAGTCGAACGCAGGCTCGGGGGGCTACACCCTCTGGGTGCACTGTTCGTGCACCTAGAGTGAAAACTACAAAAATGCTAAGGGCCCTCCACCCGACTACCTTAGCCGGGTTGAGGCCCGGGGGCTACTCCCTACGGACACACTCCTCGAAAGCAGAGGTGACTCACCTGCATCAACGGACGCAGCCTGCCGTTCAGCAGGTTGGCTCCCTCTTTCATCGTCTTCAGCAAAGACGGGAGCATCTCGCCGAGTTGAGTGGCGACGTCCGTCGTGTCGCTCCATTCCTCCTCCTCCCGGACGTCATCGATCTCCTGGATGGTCATGGTCGGCCGCGCCAGGTCCGATTGCCGGACCCGGAGCGGCCGGAGCACCAGCTCGGAGGACGGCTTGGGAGGCGAAGCAGCGCTGAATTCCTCTACAGACGAGGGCAAGTTGAGATTGCCCCTACAGTCCTGCAGGGCAGTTCCAGCTGACTCAGGGCCTGCCCCCTCCCACCGCTTCCGAGCTCGGGCCGGCGCCTGCAGGTGCACCCTGAGCCGACACTCCGGCAGAGGGCCCGTCTCCCCGAAGAGCGGCAGGTGAGGCGGGTTGCGAACTAACCCGCTCAGGAGATGGCCGGGGAGGCGACGAGGGCCGGGCGTCCGACCCCGGCGGATCCCCACTTCGGCTGGACCCCAGGGAGCTCGATGGAGCCTTTGGAATGTCTCCCCTCCTCTGCGCCCTGCAAAAAGAAAGCCGGACTTGTCAATATTCGAAAAACACAGATGAACAAGCAGTCACCGAAACACTTACTTGGCCGATTGAGGGACGGGGACGCGCTTCTTAGGCCCCGAGGCTCACCGCCCGGGCGCGGCAGCAGTCGGGGCCGACGAGGTTCCCGATCTGCCTTGAGCCCCGAAGGCGGTGTCGGCATCTCTCTTCTCCCCTCGGCCGGGGGGAACGTCATCTTCGGCTGCCCGAGGAGTTTCACTCGGGGCGGCAGCCGGTGCCACCGGGTTGGGGCCGGTGGAGGAGCCACCCTGCTCCACCGGGGTAGCACCCGTGGCGGGCGGAGCCGCCGAGTCAGGATGGGCGGAAGAGCCACCCTGCCCTGACGAAGTGGCACCCGCCACAGCGGGCGTCGCCGGGCTGGGGCCGGCAGCGGCGCCGCCCTGTCCCCCCGGGGTAGGACCCGCCGGCGGCCTTCGTCTCTTAACGCGGAGGGGGACGTCATCGTCATCCTCGTCCTCCTCCGGGGCCGGCGCGCTCGGCGGGGGAGGACGGGGTGCCGCGGGGGCCGGCGCCTTCCCCTTAGAAGGTCCAGCGCCCTTCGAGAACCCGGCGCCCTTTGAAGAGCCGGCGCCAGAAGAAGACGCTCCGGCCGCCCCCTGCGGTGGCGGCCCGCCGCTCGGGACATCAGTGTACCGCGGCTGGTTCCATATCTCGTCCTCCGGGAGGGGAGCGTTGGAACCAAAGCCAAACAAAACCTGCAAAGACAAAAAGATAAACCCCGAGTGAGACTCGGTAAAGAACTAAGAGAGAAAGGTCGGGGTATCAGTTACTCACCTGACTCGGCGGGTTCGCCCGGCTGAAGGGCGGCGGTCGCCCGGAGAAGTCCAGACTCGTGCCCTGAGCCAGGAGCTTCTCGAACCGGCTCTGGACTTCACCCTCCGTGAGCCCTTCGGCGGACTCACGAGCCGCGTCGTCCTCGCCGGTGTACTCGAACATGGGGTGCGCCTGTAGCTTCGCAGGCTGCACCCGCCACCGGACGAAGGTCGCCACGACGACCGCCCCGGTAACTCCAGACTGGATCGCCTCAGCGAGCTGCACCATCAGGACTGCAATGCTGTCCTGCTCCCTGTCGAGCGGTGGTTCCGACCAGCTCGGCTTGACCTCCGACGGATGGCCCGAGAAGGCCGGAAGCGACGGGTCAGGGTTGGTGCAGTAGAACCAGTTGGCATGCCAACCCTTGTTCGAGGACTGCATCAGCGGGGCCGGGTAGCTCTTCGCTGCCCCGGACCTTAGCTGGAACCCGGCGCCTCCCACTACGGCCGGGTTGTCTCTACTTGGCTGCGGCTTCACCATGAACAGGTGCTTCCATAGGGCGAAGTGCGGTCGGATGCCGAGGTAGCACTCGCATAGTGTGATGAAGCATGTGACGTGGAGCATGCTGTTGGGGTTGAGGTTGTGGAGCTCCAGCCCGTAGAAGTAGAGCAGCCCCTGCAGAAAGGGTGGACCGGCACCGAGAATCCCCACTCGAAAAAGGAGCTGTGGACGACCAGCTCGCCGGTGTTCGGAGTGGGGACGGTTTCCCCCGCGGCGGCGTGCCATTCGACCAGCTCCCTTGGCGGCAGCATCCCCAGCCGCACGAGGGCTTCTAGCCACGCCTCCGTCGCCGTCGACTTCATCCACGGGGCCATCGGGTCAGCAGGGAAATCTTCTTCGCTCAGCAGCTTCCACACCAAAGCGTCTTCTTTGGATTCGGTCGGATCAGCTTCCCAATGCGGGGCTTGCATTCGAAGGGGCCGGAGTGGAAGTTAGGGTTTTTGGGAGGAGCGGCGCGCGCGAGTCAGTTTGGGCGAAAGGAAGACGAAGGGTTCGGGCGCAAAAGGAATGAGAGTGCGTGTGAAGGCGTGGACCGATCCCGAGACCTCTTCGGAATATAAAGGGGAACGGATTGAGCGGTTCGGCTTCCCCACGTCCGCACGCACCCGGATTCTCCGCACCCACGATGCGCCCCTTCGAATTCCACTACGCGCTTCGGACGGGCCACGTCACGGCTCTTTCGCGCCCACGACTTAACGGCGCCGTGATTCGTGCCGCTTAATTGAAAGCGGATCCGACGCTCGGCCTTCTGGGGTTTAATAGCCGTTTGGAATATACCCCCGCAAACAGCAACTGCAACGTGTTTCCCGCAAACCACTAGCCGGTTACCGGCAGAGTCGGGACCGAGCGTTACAGTTGTGAAGGGTTTCAGTGGTTGGCCTCAAGCAGGAACGCAATTACTTGAATACACCCGAGTGAAGGGCAGTAATGGCGTGCCTTCCGTAGGCCACAAGTCGGAGGCCGAGCAACTCGGAGCTACCGGATTCTCCACCTAGACCTTCCGAGAATGCCGTTCCGGAGGCTCCGGGATCTGGAATTTCCGGATTCAGTGGAACGACTCGGTGTAAGGCTTCGTCACTCGGGAACCTATGAGCCATGGCTTGTTTCTTTGGTTCTGACGCGAATTTTGGAGGCATTCCTTCAGGGGACACTAGCTGGCCTTAATCCACTCGGGAAGGCCAGGTGCTACTCGGAAATTCAGTCGGGATTCATGGTACGCCCCACGCTGGGCTATCAGTCGGTCTCTGTCTATCAGGATGGATCGGGTACCACCAGAATTTACCCGCTATTAGCTCACCCGCCATGATATTCCTACCTTACAGGTGAATATTACTCGGCTTTTTATTGTCTTTTCCACAGGAGTTCTATCAGTCCTCCGCAATCTCCCTGCAAGCAAAGGTCACTCGGGAAGCTTGACAAGAAGTGGAGACTGATAGCAGTAAGATCGTGAAGGACTCAGGGGCTACTGATGATGACATGGCACCCGAGTATCATCAGGAAGGACGAATCCGGCCCTCAGGCCATAGGGTGGGCCGGGCCGACTACTCGGAGTTCGACTTCTACACGGGGGCGCCGCATCAACGTGGAGTACAAGACATGGACTAGTACCTACCCGGCATACCTGGAATCTGTTGTAACTAGTTAAGAATTCAATCTGTTAACCGATCTGGACTCTTGTAACCCTATCTCGGTCGCCTATATAAGGCCTGGTAGGGGACCTCCGATCGGTAAGCCTTTTAGTCATAGACAATCTCCATTGTTTCCAAGCTCAAGCAACCTCGAGATCGATCCTCGAGGGCTTGCGGCACTCAGGATTCAAGCTATACTAGCCACCAAACACAGGACGTAAGGTATTACCTCTCCGCGAGGGCCTAAACCTGTCTAAATCCTGTCTCCCGTGTGCACCCATCCGGATTTGCTGTATAGTTTACCCAAAAGACACAATCACCCCCTTGCACCAGGCTAACCGATCTTTGAAGACATGCCCATTGGTGTGTTGGCAGGGAGACCTTGACGAGGTCTTTCAAAATGTCCGACCTGTATGCAACATGCTCACTATGTTTCAATACACACAATGCCGACTTCTCCTTTTGTGCCGAGGGTGATGTCTAACCCATACCCCATCTACGGTACGACGATGCCAACACCAAATATGAATAGTTTGCTTAACCAAGTCAATGCTCATTTGGCATGTGGTTGCACTTGGTTCAAAAAAATACATACAAACATGTTCATTGGCTTTGGCTCTTAAAAGTATTGATAGTAATGCGACACCTTAGAGTACAGTTTAGATAGAGTTTGAGATAAAGGAATGCTGGAAAATTTCAAAGATACCGACAAAGTAATAATGATTCAATTAATAGAATATTCCTCACATGAGGAATATTAAAAAGCTACTAATTTGCATGGCTAAGCATTATAACTCTATTCTAAATAGACATCTACTCTAAGATCAAAATTAGCTAAGAAGATAAAGTCTAGTTTTGGAAAGACCACAAACATTTAATAAACAGCATGCATATTTATTAATCATAAACATAATAATGATTTTAAAGAAATATAGGATCAACATGATCAAGACAAGGGGGCATACCTTAATCATAAAAATAATAATGATTTTAAAGAAATATAGGATCAACATGATCAAGACAAGGGGGCATACCTTAATCATAAACATAATAATGATTTTAAAGAAATATAGGATATATTCCTCCACTTCTCCTTCAATTTGCCCCTCATCACGCCCTATGTGTTGTGAAAAATAGAATGCAAGCGAATAAATAAACAACTCCAAATAACTCAATACAATAAAGAAAGAAGAGTGACGATGGAGAGATCAAGGATTGGGTTTGTAAGTACAAGATTTGGCTTTGGAGGAATATCAAATATGACTAGGATTATATAAAGAGAATTGTTGACACAAGGTTAAACCAGATAAAAGAGAGAAAGGGCATCATCTCGCGAGATGAGACCAAGAGTCATTTTAGAATTGTAAATAATTTAAAAATGATTATATATGGCACGAACAAGAGGTGACACATAGGCAGTATGTCCACAAAAGGTAGACATCTGGTGAAAGAAAGATCGTATGGCTACAATTTGATTGACGGGTGAGAAACACATGTTAATGGTTATGGTTTCAAGAGATAGAACAGGCACATCAAGCCGGCGGTGTTGTAGGGAGCTAGGCGACTTGGGGTAGTTAAGGCTGATCTTGCCCAGCTGGGCTAGGGTTTCTTGCCCACTCGATCCGGTGCAGGAGAGGAAAAGATGGATTGTGCCAGGAAGGGGGGATTCAACCCAAGACGTGAGAGGGGGAGATTGAGAAGGGAAAGAGAGATGGACTGAGCTGGATGGGGTGGCTAGCAGCTGAATTGGAGGGGAGGAGAATAGGTTTTCGCCCATTCGGAATATAAGAAAAATAAGAGGTTTTTTAAATTATAGAAAATTCAAGAAATTCTAATAAGCTCCGGAAAATACCAAACCAACTACCAAAAACCCAGAGAAAAACAAGGGTGCATATTTTAATATCAAAGTCCAATTACAATATTTTCAAAGAAATGTAAATGTTTAATTACTCGTAAAAGAATTAGAAAAATTGCAACTAAGCTTTAATTATTTCAAGAAAATTCCATAAATTTCTTTGGTCCTAATTTTTAGATAAAAAGTTTTTGAAAATCATCAAAAATCTAGAATTTGTACCTTGTCGGGCTAGAGTTTGGAGGAGGGTGGGATGTCCAGGTTGAGTGGTTTGCTACACTAGATTCGAGTGAAGATGGAGAGTACTAAATGTTCAAACAAAGAGAAACATGGGGCGGGGGTGGTTGGATGTAGACCCATTGGCAGGGAGGGTTGCCTAGAATTTAACAAAATTTAGTCACATCTACACCAGAACCAGAAGGCAACAAACTTTTTAAGTTTTCTCCTCTCCTATCAGCGATTTTGTGACCGTCGATGATCCTTGAGATCCATGCTTTGGCTGCCAGTGGTCGTGTTCTCTGACAAAGTTTAGGGCCAGGGTTCACTGTGCTCTCGATCGGGCGTGGTATCCAATCCAACTGCAGGTGGGGCTAGTGGGGCGACAATGACGCAAGTGGCAGGTGAGAGCTGGTGATTGATTGTTGTAGTTGGGCTATGTAGTAGTAATTGTGTGAGTTTAGAGCTTCAAGCTAAGCTGGCCCATGTAGATTGGGTGCATATGTGTATGTACCACACAGAGGAATAGAGAAGAGCCTAGAGCTCATATTGCAAACAACCTCATGGTATCAGAGCAATGGTGACGGCGACCACCTAGCTCCAACTCCAACTAGCTGCAACTTTGCTGCCGATGGCAGCATTGCTTGGATTGGCAGCTATTGAGGGATGCAATTGAAGAGGAGCTTCAGGTCCTGGAAGAGGCGGATTGAACCTAGTTGCTAGAACCCTAGTGTGGCTGTAGCAGCTAGCGACAGCATGAGGACGGAGTGACGACCTAAGGTAAGCAAGCTGCATAGTCGGAGCTTGAAGGAGAGGGAAAATTTGTGAGCTGCTTGGTAGGTTGGTTTGAAAGTGAGAGTAAGCTCGCGTGTGGCTACTTGATCTGCTTGTTGTGCGGCTACTTGCTTTGCTTCTTGTGTGCAAGTAGAGGAGAGGCGTTAGTGCTTGTGGCTGCTGCAATACTTGAGTAATGGGGAAAAATCAAGGTCCTCAGTAGGTGCTTGAAACATTGGCGTAGCTACTTACAGCGAAGACGGGTGGAGCAGAAGATTGAATTGGTGCCAAATGATATAAAATTGGAGGGTATCAAGAATTACTTGAGTTGGTCAAGGATGGCGCTGTTGATCTTGAAAACAGAGGGTCTAGTAAGCTTTGTGGAAGGGAAATTAGTTGAACCACTGGACAAGACAAGTTCAGAATGGAGAACTTGGAGTACTACCAACTCACTTGTGGTGGCATGGCTGTTGGGTTCTTTGTCTCCGGCAATTGCCACAACGGTCGAGACAATCTCATCTACAACACATGTTTGGAAGACCTTATCCAATTTGTATTCGGGAGAGGGCAATGTGATGTTGATGATAGAAACACAAGAGGGCAGAAGAGCTACAATATTTCATCAGCCCACTATTCCTACATTGGAGGAGGCAATTGCTACAATGTCCCAAGAATAAACTAGGTTGAAGGTGATAAAGCCCAAGAAGAAACTAAGTTGAAGGTGATGGCGAGTACCACAGAATCAGTCAACCGACCTGCATTTGCAGTAACTGAAACAAGAGATTGCTTTAGTTGTGGTGAGATGAGCCACCTGAGTCATAATTGTCCCCATCCATGCAAGTTTAGTCGTGGTAAAGAGAGGGTTTATGGAAAAGTTGGACATATAGGAGTTGGAAGTCGTGGAGGCAAGAGTGGCTAGAAGGCAAATCTAGCAGGAGAGGGACATCTAACTTGGTTGAAGTTTCAACTACAGAATTAGAAGAGCTGAGAAAGCTAAAAAGGAAAGTTGAAAGTTCTAAGAACAAAGACCAAGAGATGACAATACAAGTGGCAACCTTGCTGGTTCTGACACAGGTACACTAAATAATTCTCTTGCATCCATCCATAAACCTTACTCGAGATGGATATTAGACTCTGGTGCATCCAGGCATGTCATGGGTATATGTAGTGAGTTTGCATCATATACTCCTTACCCATCCACACATAAAGAAACGATCCAGACTGCCGATGGAACATCACAACCCATCAGGGGTGTTGGTACAGTCCAATGCATGCCATCTATTACATTGTCATCAGTTTTATATGTACCCCGCTTTTCGGTTAATCTGGTTTCAATAAGTTCTTTGGTTGATCACATGGATTGTCGAGTCTCTCGTGATCGTGAAAATTGTTTGATTCAGGAGAGAAACACTAGAAGGAGACTTGGGGCTGCGTCAGGCATAATGGATTATGGTACTTAGATCGAAAGGCAACATATGATGTTGTATGCATTGCATTGACGGCTATTGCAAGTGAAGAATAAGCTAATGCAATACTTCTGCATTGTCGGTTGGGACATATTTCCTTTAATACTATGAGTAAAGTATTCCTTGATGTAATGAACAATGTGGACATGGGTAAATTAGTATGTGATGCATGTGAGCTTGGAAAACACACAAGGACATCATATGTGAACAAGTGGCTCCGAGGTGTGTTGTCTTTTGTTTTAATCCACTCAGATGTGTGAACTTCTTCTGTTATTTCTATGAGTGGAATGAAGTACTTTGTCACCTTTATTGATTGTTATTCTTGCATGACTTGGATATATCTCGTGAAACATAAAGGTGAAGTGCTCTGATGCTTTCAAGATTTCTATGCATATGTTCGAAATCAACTCAATACCCATGTTCAGATTATTAGAACAGAGTATGTGAACAAAAATTTTGACAGCTTTCTTTCTGCAGAAGGGATACTACATGAAACGTCTTGTTCAGATACACCCCCACAAAATGGAGCAGCTGAAAGGAAGAATCATCATCTCTTGGAGGTAGCCCGTTCCCTTATGTACACTTATGTGCCTAAATTCTTATGGAGTGAAGCAGTTATGACTGCTGTCTATCTTATTAATCGCATGCTATCTAGGATACTTGGGATGAAAACTCTTTATGAAATGTTATTTGGAAAAAATGAATTTGTTGTGCCTCCAGGGGTGTTTGGTGTACTTGCTTTGTAAGGGATCACAGCGCCTCAGTGGGAAAGTTGGATCCTCAAGCTATCAAGTGTATTTTCTTGGGCTACCTATCTAGATAGAAAGGATACAAATGCTGGAGTCCTTCTGAAAGGCGTACCTTTGTAAGTATGGATGTGACCTTCAGACAGTCTATCCATTCTATGGAGAGAAGACAGATCTGAGCTCCTTGTTTGATGAGCTTGACTACCCTAGCACCAACGGTGATGGTCATGAGGGGGAGAGTGGAACATCAGATAATAGAGGATGAATAGTCAAGGAGGCTAAAGGTTGTGATGGGCTCAATCCCTTGTCTTGTGAGTGATCTCACACATGAGTGGAGGTGGGGAAGGGCACTTGACAGGGAAAACCTCCAAGTGTACAGAAGGAGAAATCCAAGAACTTTTCCATTGCAGCAAGTGGAGGAAGAACAACCTCCAATAACAGTAGTTGAGGGGCAGGGACACTCTGAGCAGTGTCCAAGCAAGTGAGGAGCAGGAACAACATCCGACATCTTCCGAGGGGGAAATGAAGAACCTGGACCCTCAAACCTACCAATTGCCTTGAGGAAAGAAGTGCGGCTAGAGCTGGAATTCCTCCACAGAGATATGGCTTTGAGCATGATATAGCTAATTATGTCTCTTATGCTAATTTACTCATGCTTATAAAGCCTCTATATCATCATTACAGTCTGTAGCAATTCCAACCAATTGGAGAGAAGCAAAGCTGTATACGAAGTGGCATAGAGCTATGCTAGAGGAGTTGGTAGCCCTAGAAAAGAATGAAACTTGGGATCTTGTACCCCTTCCAACGGAGAAGAAGGTTGTTAGCTACAAATGGGTGTACATGGTGAAGCAAAATCCAGATGGGGAAATAAAAAGGTACAAGGCAAGATTTGTGGCAAAGAGATATAGTCGAACATATGGGATTGACTATGACGAAACTTTTGCATTGGTGGCTAAGATCAGTAAATCTTGATTGGCCATTACATCAACTAGATGTCAAAAATGCATTTCTGCACGGAGATCTTCAAGGAGGTCTATATGGAGATTCCACCTGGTTTTGCAACTGCTCAAACAGAGGAAAATGTGTGCAAATTAAAAAATTTCTTTGTATGATCTCAAGCAGTCACTAAGGGCATGGTTCGACAAGTTTTGACGTGCTATGTATGTCATAGGTTACAAATAGTGCAATGGAGATCATACAATGTTCTATCGACACTATGGAAGACGAACTACCATTCTTGCTGTTTATGTGGATGATATTATTATTACAGGAGATGATACTCGAGAGATAACTCGGCTAAAGGAGTGTTCGGGCAAATAATTTGAAGTCAAGGATCTGGGTCAATTCAGATACTTCTTAGGCATTGAAATTGCTAGATCACCAAGAGGAATAGTACTCTCACAGAGGAAATATGTACTAGACCTACACAGTGACACAAATATGCTTGATGTTGAGCAACATCTACTCCTATTGAGCAGAACCATAGATTATGTGCTGAGTCAGGAAATCCAATTGATAAAGAAAGCTATCAGAGGCTTGTAGGATGATTGATCTAGCTATGTCATACAAGACCTGATATAACCTATGCTGTGAGCGTGGTACATCGATATATGCATGACCCTAAAAGTGAAACATTTAGAAGCTGCACATTAGATCTTGAGATACTTAAAATGATGCCTTGGAAAAGGCTTATGATTCAGGAAAAATGGTCATTTGAAGGGGGATGACTACTGTGATGCTGATTGGGCTAGTTGCCCCGATGACAGAAGATCAACTTTAGGATTCTGTGTTTTTGTTGGTGGCAACTTAGTGTCATGGAGAAGCAAGAAACAACCTGTTGTATCACGATCAACTGTTGAAGCAGAATATAGGGCAATGTCAGTTAGTTTGAGTGAGATGTTATGGACACAGAACCTTCTATCTGAACTCAAGCTACTAAGAGAACCAGTTTTGGAGTTGTGGTGTGATAACAAATCGGCTATAAACATCTCCAACAATCTGGAACAACATGATCGAACTAAACATATGGAGATAGATCGCTTCACTACTGCAGAATGACCCTTTGCTGAACCCCCTCCACTGACGGGCGCACTCTTGCCCGTCGTTGGAGGGTCTCACCGCTGACGGGCACCTAGAGGCCCGTCAGCAGAGGAGTCTGACTGGCCGCAGCGGAAGACCTCCACTGACGGGCACTTAAGTTGCCCGTCAGTGGAGATGCAACCCCGGTGCGATAAATGACGCATCATCTCCACTGATGGGCGGTGCTTAAGTGCCCGTCAGCGGAGAGGAAGTATCCACTGACGGGCAGCTATGCGGACCGTCAGTGTAGATGAACAAAAAGGTGCCAAGACGACGTTAGTTTCGAAACGATCTCCACTGACGGGCTCTATTTAAGTGCCCGTTAGTGGCGAAGCGATCTCCACTGACGGGCGTATCTAAGGGCCCGTCACTGGTATTTCAGCCCAAAAGCACTACGTCAACAAACATCAATAGCTTTTGATCTATAAGTCCAAATAAAGTGATTCTTTTTGCAAAATTTGTAAAATAAATAGATCTAGACAGCAGATCAAGTTTCATAATTTTTTGAGTTTTCTGGAATTTCTAGTATTTATTTTATTTTTTATTTCTTTTCTTGGGAGATGATTGAGTTATAAAGCAATGTATAGTCTAACTTTTGTGAAACTGTCTAATATTTTAAACACAGCCTCATGAGGTCATCTCATGACCCCATGCCAATTTTCATATTTTTTAAGATACTTGTAGTTCAAATTTGAAATATATCCAGTAAATAGCTAGATATTCATTTAATGCCTAAAAAATAGCAAATGATTTCAGAAAAATGCCTAATTTTTTACATTACCAATATAATGTAGTATGTTCCATGTATAAAATTTTTGGACCATTTTAGATAAATATTTCGGGAAGTTACTACACATAGTACCTCAAATTGGTATTTCAAAAAATAGAAAATACAAATTATTACATAACAAGATGGAACATTAACAAATATTAGCTTATAATAGTGTCATATCAAGTTGTAGTCCAAATCTCAAGTTCAAATGATGAAGAATTTATGATGTGTACTTCAATCTTCATATTTCCCCTTTAACTGCTATGAAGCTTTCTTAGAGATGATTAAGTTACAAAGCAATGTATAGTCCAACTTTTGTGAATTTGTCTGAAATTTTAAACACAGCCTCATGAGGTCATATAATGACCCCATGTTAATTTTCATATTTTTTAGACCACATTTAGATTTTATAAAAAATGAAAAACCAATATGATACAACTAAAGGTTTGAATTTTCCCAAGGAAATGTTTGAAAATTTTATATATTTTCTGGGTAGGAGCTAAAAACATACATAGGTACTTAGATATAATTTTTTTTTCCATTTATAGGCCCTTTTTAAGATACTTGTAGTTCAAATTTGAATTATATCTAGTAAATAGCTAGATATTCATTTAATGACTAAATAATAGCAAATGATTTTAGAAAAATGCCAAAATTTGACATGAACAATGTAATGTAGTATTTTCCATGTAGAAAAAGTTTGGAGTATTTTGAATAAATATTTTTGCAAGGTACTACAAATCTCACATCTCACATTAAGTTAGACCACTGACGGGCATCTACGAAGAGCCCGTCGGTGGAGACACCCCCACCACTGACGGGCATCTACGAAGAGCCCGTCGGTGGAGACCCCCCACCACTGACGGGCATATACGAAGAGCCCGTCGGTGGAGACCCCCCCACCACTGACGGGCATCTACGAAGAGCCCGTCGGTGGAGACCCCGCGCCTATATAAGGCAACGGGCGGGACTTGGCGAAAAATTCACCAAGTCCCGCGCGTTCTTTTGAACTAGCAGCGAGACCTCCTCCGCGCCGCCGCCCGGTCGCCCCCCCTCCTCCACGCCGCCGCCCAGCTGTCCCCCTCCTCCGCGCCGCCGCCCGGCCGTCCCCCTCCTCCCCGAGCCCTCCGCCCGGTCGTCCGCCTCCTCGACAAGGATGGCAAGAAGGCCACTGCCGCTGAATTCTTGAAATCCTTCAATAAGGTATGGAGCTGATGAAATTGTTCGGCGGGAAATGAACTGGTTCTCGTGAAATTCTGAGAAGACTACAGGGAAATTCATTTGATTCAAATATGCCTGGAAGTTGAAATGATAGTTTATCTTTATATACTTTTGTTCTGTTTATTGATTTGTATGGTTGTGCTATGTATGTAGGAGGAGATCGACAAGGAGATTGAAGAGAAGAAGACTGAACTAGAGCCCAAGATTGTGGAGGTTGTTGAATCATCTCCTGCTGAGATTAAGGTGAAAAGATTTCTCACTTTTTTTTGGGTGGTTGCTTGGGCCTTAACAGTAGGAAGTTGCCACCTTATCGATGCTAATTGTAACACTCTTTACCTGTTAAACATATTGTAGGGTTTGATAAAGGACAAAAAAACAGCCTAGATAAAGAAGAGCTCCGTTGTAGTTACCGAGTTCCTTGAGAAATTGGCCAAGATTGGTAAGTATAAGAAAAATCAAATCATTCTTGTGTAACTAAGGTTTGGCGTGTGAATCATACAATAAAAGTTATAAACTTGCAATGAAATTAGTTGTCATTTATCAATCATCTTTTCCAAACAAATAGAATTGCCTTTACCATCCTTGTAATGTCATTTTCTTAGGGTTTCTATCTCCAAGCAATTCAAGCTGCTGCTGGTAAAAAGTCCTTTAAGTTATTGTGAATTTGTGGTCATGGATCTGTCTACGTAGCTGAAAAGTAAAATTATTTGGTTGCAGAGCATTTGCAGCTCTGTTTTTTTTAAAACCTCACAATCTACTAGTGACGGGCCCTTAGAAAATGCCCATCAGTGGAAGTGCGCACCAGTGACGGGCGCTCACAAAGGGCCCGTCAGTGGTGATACCTTTCTTCTGACGGGCAAATTCGGCCCGTCACTAGTCACAGCCACTACTAACGGGCGGCCCGCCCGTCAGTGGAGGGCACCCCTCCACTGACATTCCCAGGCTGACGGGCCCCCAGCCCGTCAGTAGAGGGGGTTTTTTGGCCCGTCAGTAGAGGGGGTTTCTGCAGTAGTGCTTCTTTGTCAAGGAATAATTACATGACGGTTTTGTGACTTCTAGAGAGCAGATTGCTGACTGTCTAACAAAGGTTTAGGTGTTAAAGAGTGTATATCAGCATGTGACAAAATGGTGATGATAGATATCTCCATCTTGAGGGAGAGTGCTGTAGTTGGGCTATGTATTAGGTATAATAATCGTGTGAGTTTAGAACCTTGGGCTAGGCTGGTGCATGTACATTAGGTGCATATGTGTATATGTCACATAAAGGAATATAAAAGAGTAGAGCTCATATTGCAAACAACCACGTTGATCCCTAGGCATAAATATCTACCCTTGCACTACCTTTTACGAGTACCATGGACCATGCACTAAAAGAACACCTAAATTGACTCAAATTGATCTACCATGGAACTCTGTACTTGTGTAACAACAAACTCTACCACGGAATAAGCACACATGTTTCAAACTACAAAAATCTGATCAAACCTGGATATATATAGCTAGCCAACTTGCAAGCTTGATTTGACCCCAAAGGATGTCCCAGTGCCCAGTGCTCAGATGCAGCCCCAATAGCCATAAGCATCTCGAATCAGCAATAATTACCACAACCTACGACTATATCTATGAACAATGGTGATATGACCATAAAAGGTTGGACGAGAACTTAAGAGTTCAATACTGAGCAACTACAACATATAGATCAACAAACATCTAGGCTGAACACTCCCACAAGTGGGTGAAGACTAAAGAAAGAAGGGGACAGAAACTCAAGTCTTCAACACAACAGGGTAGCCTAAGGGCACCCACAGGGTTGGCCAAATTACGGTGCCAAATAGCAAATATAGCATTTGGCACTAGTTCCTCCACTTTGGAGCTAGTGCCAAATCCAGAAAAGTGGAAACCGGAGCAACTATTTGCTCTGATGACATATTATAGTAAGCAATAATCTAATATATTTTGCCCAACTGCCAACAAGCCGCTGCTCAGGTTGTTGCGGCTGTCCGCCCACCGCTCGAGTCGCTCTCGCAACCGCGGAGCCAGCTCTCAAGTCGATCGCGCCGCGGAACAAGCTGTTCACACTGCGTATGTTGCTCGCGGGCTCACGACTATGCTGCCGCCTAGTTGTGGTCGGATCTGTAGTGGATAAAAATTTGAGGAAAGCCAGATCTGAGAAGCGGTGAGAAAGGAGAATTTTTTGGTTTATCTCTTCACCCGCAGAAGAACTCGCGCGAAACAATTGGGGGGTGCGAGAGAACGGCAGTATTTTACGTCTGTTTAATCGGTCGTGGGCCCCACTGTAAATAAATTGGCATCACGGTACACTAGAGTGTGCTATGGAATTTAATACCGGTTCTAAATAATGTCTATGTGTCATATTTGGCATTTGGCACGCTGTGGTTGCCCTAACAGATCCAAGAAAGAACAGAACTGTCCAATTCTCCTTTTGTACATTCCTGTCACACAATTTAAGTATAACAATGAGTGTTAGCATAGCACGACAGGAATAACACTATGCACAGAAAGCTATTGCATTATTGTGCCAATGTGCTAGGATAACCAAATAGCAGTCCACATAAGTTCTTAGTGTGGATACGACAAATACAAAATGCAGTCAAGCAGCACTCAAAGAAGTGTAGCATTTGGTCTATATTTAAATGAGGACTTCTCTTCAGCTAGCATTACGAAATATTTCCTGGTAGCGCAGAAGTAATAGTTTACAGATTATAGAATAGTATGCCAAAGCACATGAGTTGGGCAGATGGAAAAGGAATCGGAACTCAGTATAAAATTTTTAAAAAATGTCAAGGCATTTTCCACAAGTTGCATAAATGAAGCAGGTAAAAATGAATAATCACAGCACTACAAGGAGTCAATGTATTTTCACTCACATAAGTAAACACTTCCATATGCTGTTTTTCCCCAGATAAACATGGTGATTATGCAGACATTGTTTGACTGTTGCAACTTTGCAAAAAATATACCTCTTTTGACGAAGAAAAACATATGTTTATCCATGTGGACAAATGGATAAATATGCAAAAGAAAAAAATATTGATCTAGTTGCAACATTGCATACCTCTTGTGAGTGTTGGGTGCTCAAAGTCCTACATTTGTTTTCTTCCTTTCAAGGATTGAAGAGGGTATCATACAGGCAGCCAATTGGTCAACGTGCACAACATTCTTCTCTGCAGCATTTCTGCACTGTAATATAACATCCAGAATTTTTTCTGGTTCAATATTTTTTTCCCTTTTGATGATGAGGTGCACCTTGACACCTGATATATACATCATCTCCATCTCTGTAGGGTCATCATGTACAACGAAATCATATGTTGGTCCAAAAGAATCATTTCAACAATTTATGAGATGAACCGTTCAAGGATAATTTTCTTTTCATCTGAATTTGGCGGACTGTTTCAGAAATCAACAGACTCAATTTTGGAACACTCTTACTTGTCAAGGGCAAGTCGATTCCAGCATTTTTCAGAGCTTCTGTAATGTTTTCCTGAGCTTTTGGGTCATGGTCAGAACATCGCAATGGCGTAGTGTCTCTCAGGACTGGTTTTCCACAAGTTTCTTTCCCATTTGGCGTGCTACTGCAAAAGATCATCAGAATAAACAATTTGGATGAGGAAGGCTTCTCAAGGAGATGAAAGATTCATCTTAGAAAGGTAAATTGGCATTACGGAATCTCATTGTCTTTATACTTTCATCAATTAAAAGAATTGCATCCGGTAAGCAACATATTTTTGGCTCTACCAATTATGTATTCTATTACCACAGATGCTTCAAGTCCATGCCTAGTTTCAGTCTTGCTAATAAAATGTCGTTCCACTTCCATGTACCAAGATTCAAACCCACAGTCAAGAACTTATAGTGAATATAATCACCTGAAGAGTAAAACAGGATGTATATCATGAACAGAACAATCAATTGTGGGACATGCTACACACCTAATTTAATAAACACAACATGAGCTGTTAGAACTCTGAATTTTCCAGACATAGTAGGAAATGAAGAGCATAATTTCATGTTTAACATGGTCTAGGATATTAAAGATATGCCTCCTCTCAGCAGTTGCACCAGGTATCAACCACTGAACGAATTTAAGTAATAAAGAAACTAAACAATGTTTTAATCTTTACTGCCAAGGAACAATCAGCATCCCTCAGGAACAATGCAGTTCCTTGCCACCAATGTTGCAGTTTCCAAAGGACAAACTAATTGAACCTCGATGCAGAACCCAACATTAAATGTCCTGCTACTACCTTTTTGCAATAAGTATGGAGAAATGCCCCCAAAAGATATTCAAAAATTTGAGGTTGGAATTAATATGATGGGCCATGTTTTGCAAATATTTCTGCTTTTAGTTCACATTATATATTTGCAACAGTGATCAGAGGCGACTGTCACAAGTATTGTGGCTGCTCTGCACATGGATCAGCACATGGAGACAACAAATTGCAGAAGACATGCGATGCCATTTTTCTGAAACAATACATAAAGATTGTTTTATGAGAAGAAATACACAAGATTACATGGTAATCTCAGCTTTTAAATACCTAATCTCGGAAGAAACTCTATTTTAAGTATTTTTTATGTAATTTACAGGAATGAACATTATTGTACTGAAGAGGTTCTTGCATAAAGATAATATTTCGATGATTATGCAAAAGTTACCCTTTTTACCAGCATTACATGGACACAGATGCAAACAACAGACCATCTATGCAAATCCAAACGTCAAACATAGCAAGGCAGAGAAAAAGGACCAACAAATGTTCTGATTAAACCTCAAAATCATCACACGTGTAAAAGTTTGATTGCCTTGTTTGTTGCTTTTGGATAAAAAATCTCAAAATATTCCTCATTTCCGTTTGGATTAAGAATTCTACCAAGAATTCTAATATAGTTGACATGTAGGAATCCAGAACCATCCAACACGATAAAGGCAGTTATTGAAACCAGACTAGGCCTGGAGTTCAACAGAAAAAACTCGAATAGGATTCTGTCTCGATCCGGTTTCCTTAAAGGATCGTTTTGAGAAAAAGAATTAGTGAAAATTTTCTTTTGTTCACGTGCAGTATGGAGAATTCGATCCCCCCACCTCCAGGCTCCACTACACCACACACTGAGGAACAGACCAACCAGGCTAGGCTTGCTGACTTACCTGACTAATTTAAATTGGACTTCAAATTCAGAAAAGTGAGTATGGGATGATAACTAAAATTCTAGCCAGTTACAGCATGAATTTCCATAATTTGATCAAAAAACAGAGAAGTCAATTTGGCAAGACAGGTAAAAATAAGCTAATATTTGCTAATCCCTGATTACTCAACTAACATAGCACCTGGTTTTGCTGACCAAGGGCCAGAGTTCAAGTCCCACCAACTATACGCCTGGTGGGTTATTTGTTTCACTTTCCAGAATTTGACCCCATCATCTCATGATTTCAAAAAAATTTAGGATATTGCGAAAGCCAATTGTTCCGACACTCCAAAGGAATATCTAATACTTTACCAAAATATTCACGACAACTTGAGAGTTAGGATCACCATAGTGTATAACATGCCTTTTATTGGTATACTGAAATTTTGACTCCATGATTCTCCTCAGTTTCTCTGTCCTAAACTCTTATTGTGAGAAGTGTGCACCCTTCTTCTAAATGCGTGCAATGCATGTTGCTTATAGGGTGTTGTGCCCCTTCTGCAGATTACAATGCCTTCGCTTCGCTGCATGTTACCTTTGCACACGTGTTAATCTTGTGCATCTTTGACTAGACTTGTAACCAGTGATAGGCTATGGACTGGCTCAAAATAACAAATGTCATATAGTGGCTGCTATTTCCACAATTCCACTTCATGCTACAGACTACAGAAGACCACAATACCATCATAGTGGCTACCTGCAATAGTGTGATTTTAGCTCAGAGTGCACATGCTATAATGCAAAACCTCTCAATAATGGCACTATAGCGCCTATTCCCCACTATTTTAAAACACAGGCTGCTTAGGAAACACTGTGCTCAGGTATTGAAAAACTAATGTTTTGCGTATCATATTCCTTTTATGGCTAAAAGATAAAAGCCGCAAATCCTATTATCACCATGAGCTATAGTTTGTGGAGCAAATACAATACTTTAAAATTGACATATCTATGAATACTTGGATACTATCCGTGTGAGGTGTACACTGTAAGGGTAGGCCCTTCTGGTTGTCAGGACACGAGAGTCCAGAACTTTGACTCGTTCGAAGCGTGGGTCATGCAGGGGGATAAAAAAATGCTCTGCCAGAAAGATAGGTGCAAACACAATTAACACCCCCAACTTCTAAATTGGCTTGTCCAAAACCTGTTCCTGTTAGTCAACTATGCCTTTGTTGAGGAGAAAAATTGGCATGGTCAATGGATTCCATTAGTAGAGATGATATGGCACAATGACTCGATTATGTGACATCTCATGAGCATAAGAAACTTGAGTACTAGACTGTTACAGGTTTTAGGCTGAAAATTCACCGAAGTAAGCCAAATCCCTGAAATTTGCATTGTTGAACTAAAAGATTCTAATAAAATTTCCTGCAAGGATCAAGCCAACATGCCCTTCATACCACCTATGCATGAGATCTACCTAACAGCTAGATGCCACTCTTATCCATTCCGTTAACAACCAGATGGTGAACTTGACTAACAGGACAAAGTTACAGGAAGTACCAAGCTAACCCAGAAATTGAGGGGGTACTAACTGAATACAATTTAGTCAAGATAAAATTGCATAATTGGACCAACCATAAATTAGACCTACTGTATATACATGGATAGAGGAATGAAGGACATAACACCCACAGAGCTTGTGCATTGAACGCCTCATGCTATATTTAGCAGTATCTGAAGTAATACTGCTATCCGATATTTACCCAGTTCATATTGGCATTACTCGGACACGGACACAGCTGTCAAAATCTGACTCGGATTTGGGTATCCGACTTGGCAAGATTTTCTTGGATGCGGCAAATAACACTTGGAATACGACGCGGGTGTCAGAATCTGACACCTCTGACTCGATAAAAAAATTAGGATGCGGGTTCTGAGTAACAACTGGGCATTAGTAGTTATATTTATTAAATCCATATTTATGACTTCTGCATCCCTTTCTGAATAAAGGGGAAATGGTAGGTCATATAGTTGAACAACTGTCCATTGATCCCTTCTTAAATTAAACATTACACGTTTAGATTCTCCAAGTCTAATCCTGTTCTTTCTGGTCTCCATTGTTTTGGATTTATCCTTTTTTTGGTTCCGAAGTTCTTTCATTCCCACCATATTATATAAGCATTAGAATTAGCATTCCGTTAAAAAACAACTTACAACCATCCTCCTAGGTGTTACCGTAGTTCCTACTAATCGAGCATCCGATTCTTGCCAGAATTGTGAGCCCTGGTTAAACCTGTTAATAATCAACAGCCTAACATAAAGCAAATCTGATGTTGGTCTGATCATGTGTTAGAAAATAAAATTCAGCAACAGAACCACCAAATTATTCAACATTGACCAAGTTTTCTCAGAACCTCAATCAAATCTATGACGACAAAATCTACAGTTTCCTCCATTAGAACAAGTTTACCAAAGAAAGACATGGTAAAGGCTCTAACACATGCATTGCAGTCAAGCCTGAAAGCAATCAGAAGTCCAAACCAAATTCCTCACTATGCCAATCACTCATCACACAATCATGTCCACTAAACAACCACTGTCCTCAAATCGAATTTTACAACAAAGACATAAAAAATAAAATGACCACATAATCAAACCAAAAGTAGAAGACGGAAATGTGAAAATTTGTACCACCCGCCCCGTATCCTGGTAGACCCAGGACGTATACCTTTGCTTAGTGACGAAGGTGCAGGGCTTGTAGAGCTGCTGCTTGGGGTCCTGGAGGATGTGATCGAAGCAGTACGGCGCGAGGGGAATCGCCATGGCCCCGCAATTGGCGGCAGAGCACGCCGCCCTCCCGCCCACAGCCGCAGGGGTGACGGCAGCACCACTGCCACCATTCTCAGACGGAGGCAGAGGCCTGCAATTCGCGGGAGATAAGGAAGCCGTCCCGCCCGCAGCCACATTGTTGATGGAAGCAGCACCGGCGCCATTCCCCGGCGGGGGCAGAGCAGGCGGGGCCGGGGGCGGCTCGACAACGACGGGGCTGGTGCCGTGGTGCCACCAGTACTCGGCATGCTTGGCGTGGAGCTCGTCCGCGAGAGCCCAGAGCTGGGAGCGGTAGAGGGAGTAGAGCTGCAGGAGCCGGCGCCGGCGCCGGCGGATGACCTCCTCGCGGGACAGCGCCGCAGCGAGCCGGAGCTTCGCCTCCACCGCCGCGCCGGCGAGCGCGACCGGCGGGCGGGGTGGCGGCGCCGTGGGCTCGTCGGGGTCGTCCATGGGAGGCGCGGGGGTATCGGACTAGGGTTTCGGGGTAGGAGGGTTTAAGGAGGAGGCGGGGGACCAGAAACGGAAGGTTGCCGCCCCGGGAGGCGGAGGCGGATGGAATGGTTGGAGTGCAGTGAGAGACCAGAACAAATATGGCCCAGTTAGGTGGGCCCGGTATTATTCGCGTCTATTTTAATCATATATACATTTTCGGGTTCATCGAAAACTGGTCAGTATGTAACAAAAACAGGGGAATAACCCAAACTGAAGCCATCTTGAATTGTGGAGTTTGGCCCATTAAGGCCCACCTAAACAAACCCGAATAAGCCCATTATGGTGGGCTCAAATAATGTTCTTCCGATTGGATCTAAACCTGTATCATTAACTGAATCAAACAGTCCATAGTCTCCTCACTTCGAATTATATTGATATACTTCCTCCAGTGTCAAAAAACTTGATGTTTTGGATATAGATTCAGTCAAACTTTTAAAGCTTTGACTATTGATATCGTTTCAAATATTTAGATTAAGCACTTGAAAATCATATGCACAGATTCGTCTCAAAAAGTATTTTCATAATATCATAATTTGTAGGATTGTATACATATATTACAATAGAAATTAGTGGTCAAAATTGTATTTTAAAGACTGTGTCCATGTCCAAAACGTCATGTTTTTTGACACTGGAGAGAGTAGCTCGTTCATTTTATTATTCAGTTTGTATAAACTCGTGTTTACAAATAATTACTTGCTCCCAAATTCTATAATCTATGCGCACAATTACTGCAAAAAAAAGTAACTCTAGTTTCCTGGCCCTTAATTATGCAAGGCCATGGTTTCTCGATTTTTTTTATATTCGAGGCTATCAAGAATTCTTCTCCTGTCTGCACTCAGCCTCTCGATCTCGTTTCTTGCCCAAGCTCCATTACCCGATCTCCTGAGTTTTGCTATCTGCCTATCTATCTTTTTCACCTGTCAAAATTCATTCTGGTCATTAAATGTACATGTCTAAATTATCTATACTGACAACAAAATAGCACAAGTTACAAATTTGAGCTATACAGAGCCAGGTAAATTTGTTCACTACTAGAAATCACAAGTATAGGGAAGAAGAAGAAAAACATAGGGATAATATTTCCCTGGTGCCAACCGGCCCAACCCTAGGGATGCCCATGAGCGGAATTAGCCAAATAAGCTAACGGGGACACTTCTTTTGCAAATTTAACAAGCTACAAGGTCTCCTCTGTTAATATGCAGAACTTGTATGGAATTTTAGAATTTTGAGTGGAAGCCTGCAAGCCTCCACTCGGCTCAATGGGTCCGCCACTCGCCCTAGGGAAAGTATGGCAGGGAAAGGAGATCCTATATTTTCCAATAGCACAAGGGAACAAATTATTTCCCTACAAAATGTAGATAACAAGAAATTTGGTGGTGTCTGGAGGCATATGGTTTTTAGACAGAGGTAGTGAAGGAGACAACGACTGGGTCAGAAGCCGGCGGTGGGATAGTTGGAGGGAAGGGGCAGTAAGAGGGGTATATAGCAGGGGTAGGGGCAACAGGAAGGGGTGGTGCGGATAGGGGTAGTAGGAAGGCGTGGCGGTGGGAAGAGGCAGGCGGAGACGGTGGTGGGAGAGATAGGAGAGTGTGGCCTGGTGGTGCCAAAGAGGGAGGCAACAGTGGTTTTAGGAAGGAGAAGGCGGTGGGTTTTAGATAGAGAGGGCGGATTTTCTAAAACAAAGGGGCAGCAGAAAGTTTACATCCCTCATGTACTCTAGGGTTGCCTTGTGTGCCTTGGGTTGTTGCACAAGTACTAAGGAACATTTTAGTCTCTATGGAAACTTGAGTGTGGCCGACGGATCTGAAGCATCATGATCATCTATTCATAAAATCAAGGCCTGCAATTCAAAGTTGACCCTATACCAAAATACTAGTATAATTTAATGCACGGCGAAAGCATTTTAAATTATCTTTCTAAGAATGTAGGGGACCCGCACCCCACCCTCACAAGCGCATGCATGCGTTCTCGTCCACTTTACATGCTAGGAACTTTGTAGAGGCATTGTTGCATCACCTCTGGTTTCACGTGGGCACTGACTGGTAAATCAAAAGAAATATGAACATGCTCAACGTATGCTTGTCGAGAGTAAATGCTTCTTAAGTTGCGTAGCAGTAGTTATAGTTGTAGTAGACATGAAGAAGCTGTCAAATCCTAACTGCAATTAGTAGTTAATATTGTCTCTTCAAAACAAGCAACTGTCATCCTTCTCTATTTCATTTCCATTCTCTCATTCCATACATTCTACAACAGCTCTTTGGTCTCTCCAATATAGAGCACTCAGCATCAATCGAATCCACAAGGTGAGAACATGGCCGAAGCAGTGGTTCAAGGCATCACTACCATGTCGTGTGACGATCAAAGTCGTAATCTCCCGTCTCCTTACTCCACGGCCTCGCCGACTGCATTGTCATCATTGTCGTCGTGACTGACGCCGCCTTCACTATCGAGTCACATTGGAGGTGGCAGTGGCTGAGGCCTCCGCAGCGGCTGGCCACATATTTCCCACGACAACGGCACCACGGCATAGGTGGCTGTACCACCCTACTTTTCCCTCGGCAATAGTGGCGACTCGACCTGACGTGTCCACCATCTTGCCCTCATCACGACGGCGGTGGCGATTGGTGCTCCCCTGGGTCCATGCCCTCGGTACCCCTGGTGTCCCCGGTTGAAACTGGCGGCGACACTCTAGCCGGCTGCATGGCTTGACCGCACGGCCGACGCCCCGGCAAGGCTCAGCGGAGTGGCATCCGGCGACGCATTGACCATGGCCAGGCAACACCCTCCTCTTTTTCACCGGCGATGGTGGACCCCAATGGGAGAGATCCTGACCACTCGGGGCTATATACCCGTCGGGGGAAGGGGGCCTCGGCTGGGCCAGATGGGCCAAGAAGGCCGGCCTACGGCCTGGGCCTGACAAGCCAGCCAACCCCTTGGCTTGGGCTAGTCAAGCCTCCTAGGCAAGCTAGCGGCCTTGGCTATGCTGATTGGCTTCATGGGCCAACTATTGGCCCATCCGGTAGGGAAAAAAAGAAAAAAAGCCTGCATCAGTAGACATTTTGCAATAAAGTCCTCTAGTTCTAGGCTATTTGCACAAAATTTTGCAGTAGCTGAATAAACATGGCAAAATTACATTTGAGCCCCATAGATTTTAGATAATTTCATAAATAAATGTGTATTGCTGTAATTTGGTGCATTACCTCAGTAATATGGCAATAAAAATGTTGTTTTTATTACACATCTTCATTTATTGTTTATAATTATTTCTTCTAACATTATAATTAATGTAATACTTTTTCCTCATATTAAGTATTTAGGCCTCATATTATGCAAAAATGCTTGCAAACTTTTGGTGACTCCCTTCTATTATTTTGGCAAAGAACAAGGTAGTGGAGCATATGACATTGGTTGCGATTGTAGTATTGCCCTTTCAACATGATGAAGTCCATGTTCATAACAATGCTCTTTTTGCCCACTATTACAAGGTCTACACCACATTGTGGGGATTACCTTCATCATGTCTAACCAACATTAAAATAGTATTGAGACTATATTTTTGGCTGTGACTGCAGTATCACCTATTCCCTCAGGAATGAAGTCCAAAATATTAGAAGTGAGGTTGTCGCCTGTTAAGTATTTAAGGTCTACACTTATGGTCATTAAAAAATCATTTGACCTAAATTTTGCGCAATTACAGTATTACCAATTTTACTTAGTTTACTCTCATAGTAAATCAATAAATGTATGATCATTCCATGAAGGACATGGCTAACATTTCCACAAAGGAATCCATTGAACTCGCCCTAAATGGTAGTAATTATTTGACATGGGCAATGGATGCCAAATCAGTTTGACGGCTCATGGTCTTGGCACCACCATAATCCCACCTCAAGAAGATGTATCACTTCCATTTGGATCTCAAAACTGAGTATTTTGATTCAGAAATAGCCAAATATGAAGCTTTGCATATTTTTATAGCATCACCTCCACTCGGATCTCAAAACTGAGTATTTAATGGAGGAAAACCACTAGCTCTATGGACCTCCCTCAAGGAGCGTTATGATCCATAAAGAGTTCCAATGCTACTAGAAGCACATCGTGAATGGTCACACATTCGGTTTCAGGATATCAATTCCGTGGCAGCTTACAATTCTGTTATTCATAAGATCAACTCCAAGTTGAGATTATGTAAAAAGCAGTTTTAGATGCAGATCTTATGCACTTTCCATCATTCTTTGAGGATATCGCAACACCAATACCATCAACAGAAGTACACAAATATTCTGAGTTAATATATACTCTACTTCAGGCTGAAAACATGATGAACTCCAACGGGTGCTATGCCACTACCTGAAGTACATGCCGACACTCAGAATAAATCCAGTGGTTGTAAGAGGAATTAGAAGAACTTTAAAGAAAAGTGGAGGCGAAATGATAAGCAGAAAAATAGTGGACCTAACAAGGGCAAATGTCACTTTAATAAAAATGACCATAAAGACAACTCTCAAGTTTGTCAGATGTGTGGTGTACGAATCATCACACCAAACAATGCGAAACTCCGAAGCACTTGGCTGAGTTATACCTTCAATTCATTGGGAAAGGCAAATGAGTTCAAGGGGATAAATTTTAAGCTCACTTTAGTGCACAACCAGATGATAATCTAATGGTGGCCTGTTCTCAGAACATTCCTCAAAAGGAGAACCAAAATCAAGTCAATCAAAAGGACCACTCCTACAGAATTGCAATTTACCAACATCTTGTTGGGGTCATGCGGTATTACACGTCGCGGAATTAATACAAATTTGACCAACTACATATCATATGTCTTGCCTGTTGCACTTAATACGTGGAAATCAACTAAGTATTTCCCATCTGTGATAATTCAGGTGTGCTGTATATGTATTGATATCTCCACCCAGCGTTGGACCCTCATAGAAATTTAGGGATCTATGTGGGGTATAATTCTCCGTGAATCATAAAATATCTCGAGCCCCTAGCAAGGGATTGCATTATCTATGAGGACAATTTTCCAGCATTAGGGAGAGATCAGTACCACAAAGAATGCCGGGAAATAGATTGGAATGTCACAGGCATTCAGTCCTTAGATCCACATATTAAAGAATCTAAATTAGAAGTTCAGAGAATCATAAATTTATAACACATTGCAAATAATCTGTCATATGCATCTACTGATTACAAAGGTATTACTAAATCACATATTCTAGTAGTCAATGTACCAGAAAGAGTGGAGGAACCTAATAAAACTGCTCCTTCCCCAAATAAGAGCAAGAGGGGGAGAAACCTGGTCACAAAAGACACAACTTCTCAAAAGCGTTCACGAAAACAGAAGACATTATCTCCTCAACCAGTAAATCAATTAAACCTCAAGTTGAGAAACACCTATCAGATGCTCAACATTCACTACCCAGCACAAATGTGCATATAAATTTGGGTGCTGGGACATCGAAACACCTTGAATGCATTGTTGTGGAAAATCATGAGGAGTTAGAAGGCATAAACGAAATTTTCACAAATTATATCAATTCAGGAAAATCATATAACAGAAAGACTACAATTGTCGACATATATTTCTCCTCAAAAATTGCCAAAAACCTTCAAATACATCATGAACCAAAGTCCATGGCAAAGTGTCTCAAGCGCTCAGATTGATTCAAACAGAAGGAGGCAATCAATGCAGAATTGTGCTCGCTCAAGAAAAGAAAGGTATTTACCTTAGTAATAGCTATTCCTCATAATGTCTTCCCTGTGGAAGAAAATGGGTTTTTGTTCGAAAAACAAATGAAAACAATGAACTGGTGAGATAAGGGTTCACGCAAAGACTCGGCATCGATTACGATGAAACATACTCTCCTGTTGTGAGTGGAATTACATTTCGATACTAAATATCATTGTGAGTACAAATGAATTTATCCATGCACTTGATGGATGTAATGACCGCATACTCATATGGGTTGTTTGATTCAGATCATTATATGACAGTTCCTGAAAACTTAAAATTCCGAATCCAAAAGTAAATCGCAACATATATTGTATAAAATTTTCAAAGTCACTCTATTGCTTAAAATAGTTAGGAAGAATGTGGTACAACCGATTGAGTGAGTTCCTTCCTCAGAAGGGTTACTCAAATAATGATGATTGCCCATGTGTATTCATAAAGAAATCCTCAACTAAATTTTGTATCACCCAAATCTATATCGATGATCTCAATATCATTGGAACTACACAAGATATATAAGAGGCAAGTAATCATCTTAAGATGGAATTTGAGATAAAAGACTTGGGTAAAACCAATTTTTTCTTGGTTTTACAACTTGAGCATCTTCTCTCAGGAATACTTATTCATTAGTCTGCATATATCCATAAAATATTGAAAAAACTCAATATGGATAAATTATATCCATCAAAGACACCTATGGTCATTCGATCTCTTGATAGAGATAAAGATCCATTCAGACTTAGGGGAGATGATGAAGATATATTAGGACTTGGAGTTCCATATCTCAGTGTCATTGGAGCACTCATATCTCTTGCAAACTGCACCAAGCTTGACATTACATTTGCAGTAAATTTATTAGGTAGATATAGTTCATCCCCGACAAAAAGGCATATGGTTGGTGTAAGGAGTATCCTCTGATATCTCCACAAAAAAATCTCGGTTTATTTTATCAAAAAAATCAAGATATGACTTTGGTGGGATATACTGATGCTGGTTATTTATTTGATCCCCATAACGCTAGATCACAGACTGGTTTTGTTTTCTTACATGATGGTACAATCTTCTCATCGAAGTCATCAAAACATACTTTAAGTGGCTACTTCAACTAATCATTCTGAAAGTATTGCTTTATATGAAGCATCACGAGAATGTGTATGGCTTCACATAATGATTAACCACTTCAAAAGTCATGTGGTATTTGGTTCAATAGAATCACCTATAATTCTCTATGAAGATAATGCTGCTTGTATTGCTCAAATGCAATTAGGTTATATAAAGAGTAACTTCACAAAACACATAGCTCCTAAATTATTTTATCCCCATGCATTACAGAAAAATGGGGAGATAGAAATCTTGCAAACAAAATCTTGTGCGAATTTATTCACAAAGTCCTTACCAACATCTATATTCCAGAAATATGTTCATGGAATTGGTATGAGACGACTTTGAGATTTGTAAGGTTTTGGTGATGGGCGGTTGGCATGTGTGCACAGTACAATTGCATTCATCCTCCGCTCGTGTGTTTTTGTCTCTTTCCTTTCCATTGCAAGGAAATTTTTAGGATTTTCGTATGGAAATTTTTAGAGATATATTCGAAGTGAATACTGTTTATCTGAATAAATAACACGATGTACAACTATCTGCTCCTTCTATGCTGGATACCTCCATCAATGCTCTGCCCACCATGTTCAGCGCCAACACCCACCCAACCTCGGCGCCTCGAACTGCATCAGCAAATCTGCAGCCATGAACATTGTAAACATCAAGAGTCTCATTCCTTTTACTCTTGATCTCATCGGGAACAACTTCGGCAATAGGAAGCAGTTGTGGCCAATGTGATAATGGGGGTGAATTTATCAATAATGAGTTGTGAACCTTCTTCTCCACAGAAAAATGGAAAATGTATATAAAACGAAATTCAGAAATTTTCTGAAAACCAGGAGACTCGAGAAAAATCTCAAGTAATACTAAAAATAACAACAACTTCATAAAGAACATTGTTTTCATTTTTTCTACTTTTTTTCCATTTGTGATTCTTTCTTCCCCGCTCGCGCCCCAACCTTATAAATTTTCAGATTTTGTCCTATTTCTTCCTTCAAAATCTGTTGACCGGGCTGCAACTTATGCAAGACCACCGAACCACCGCCAGATCATCTAAACCCTGAGCCATTTGTGAATGGTGCATCTGTAGCACATCAACGACAGGGTGAGAGCAAGACTTGCCAGGTGGAAGGGAAAACTTCTCTCCACCGCTGGAGTCACGCAATAATTTGAAAGAAATGCACCCTTGAATTATTTTTTGAAAGAAATGGGTCGGACAAGAGGACGTTTTCTTTTGGTCCGTAGTGAATTACGAAGAGCTTCAACAATGAAAAATGCGAGTTCAATTGGCAAGAGGTTTGTACACAGATTCATAACGGAGGTTGCGGCATCTTGAATTTGGAGATATTTACCCAGACATTGCGGTCTGTGTTGGCTCTGGTTTGCTAGGAAGGCGCAGAGCTGCCCCCTGGGCTCAACTAAAGTATACACTGGAGATTCCGGTAAAAAAAGGAGTATGCATTGGAGATGATGACCGTGTTAGAAATATGCCCTAGTGGCAATCAGAGGGATGATCATATTTCATTGTATCCATGATTTATTAAATGTTCCTTAATAATATCATTTGTATTGATTGGCAAGTATGTGACTTGTTTGTGAAACTCATACTAACCTTGAATGATTATTCTAAATTGGTCCCTAGTCGGAACTCGTGTGAGGACACATATGAATAATAGACTAGCATATGTATTGTTGATGATCATGTTTCACGGGTCATGGACATAGAGATGTCAAACCAATTGTATGAGCACATGTTAGGGAACATGGTGTTGGACAGACCCAACTTTAGACACAATGTGTGTGCTATGTCCTTTGACCTGAGATTGTCGTATGTGCTTGATATGTGTAAATGACTTACTTAGGGGTTGCCGAACGCTACTCCATAACTGGGTAGTCATAAAGGTTGCCTTCTTGTTTGTCATGAAGCATGATGCGAGTCATGGTCAATCGAGATGGGATTTGCCCCTCTCTGTGATGAGAGAGATATCTAAGGGTCTCTCGAGTGATCGGATCCAGAAATGCATGGCCGTGCTACTTAAGGTTAAAGAGCTAACCTAGTAAAGGATTCCGAGACACATGATGGAGAAATAGCTGTCAAGCTTGAGTTTGAGCTTGACAAATATCGTGAGACAAAGGGAGTTGCATACATAACATTGTGATGGTTCGTCCGATACAATCTTTACGTATGTTGGGAGTTGGCACGTCCTGCTAGGGGCCGCTACCAATTAGTGACCGAGTAGGAGTGCTTGGTTCATGTCTAAACGTGCGTGAACCTATAGGGTCGCACACTTAAGGGGCAGGAGCTTAATTCGGATTAGAATCCGAGTTAGTCTAGGCATTGAGTCCTAATGGGCCTCTAACGTAGAAGCCCATTATGGGGTCGTCTATATAAGGAGGAGGACTGACGTGTTAGGGTTAAGCGAACTCAGAGTTCCCGAAACCCTAGCCGTCACCCATCCCATGCTTAAAGTTGCCCGCTCGGATCTAGTAATCCGGACGAGCGACGTTCCTCCCCGAACGTGTGGATATCTTGGAGGCGTTGTAGCTGTGATGCTTGGACGATCCGTTCGAGGGAACCACGAGCGGGAGATGAACTGTTCGAGGGAACCGCGAGGAGGAGAAGGTAGTATGACTACAGCTGCTTTCGCTGCATCGACTCTACTTCCTCTACGGTTCTGCGCGACAAGGGGTAATCTCGTGATCTATTGCTATAGCAATTCCTGGTTTACGCAGTAGAAAGTTTTGTTTTGCGCTAGTATAGCCTACCCGTATCCCAACAGGCCGACGTGCTACTTTCTGAAGTTTTAGCTGTGTCGATGGCATGCATGACTCCTAAGCAGGACATCGCACTGCAACTAATTCTCTATGGCACTAAGAGCAAAAGGAAGATGGTTGCAAATGCCCTTCACAAGGAAATTGGATTGGGGACATTAATCACTATCTTATATTTCCGGTGCCGGTAACATCCAATTTGCTATGAATTAATCGTGTACTTCCGCGTGTTGGAAACTGGGTAATGGGAAAAGTTAAGCTGTGGGAAGATATTTATTCCCTCCGTCCCGAAATGTAGTGCGTATTTTGTTTGGTTAAGACAAGACTTTGATCAACAATAACTTCATTAATATATAGTTTATGTGACATACAATTGATGTTAATAAATTCGTATTCAAAAGTACTTACTTATGATTGTGACTTTGTATCACATAAACCACATATTAATAGAGCAATTGTTGATCAAAGCCTTGTCTTAACGAAACAAAATATGCCTTACATTTTGGGACAGAAGGAGTAGTTTAAACATTGCTGTCTGGCAACTCTTTTCTTAGTTGGAACATTGCTGTCTGGCAACTCTTTTCTAGTATCTTTATGTGATTGCTAATAAACATAACTCTACCATCTTCGAGGTGTGGGATGGAGTGACTTTGAAAAGTACCTTTAGGCGATGTGTTAATGAGCACCTAATGTCTAGATGGTTTGAACTGGTTGAGATAGCTACGAGTTTATCTCTATCTGAAGAAATACATGCACCCATCCGGATGTACCACGCCTCTGCGGTTTACTCAGTCTTTCTATGCCATTGTCAACAATGGGGGACTTCAACCTGTCCCTACTCCAGCTGTTTGGAAGTGGAAGCTGAGGGTTCCTCCTAGAATCCATGTTTTCATGTGGTTGCTTACACAGAATAATTTATTAACAGGAGATAATCGCAGTAAAAGAAGGGAGGTAGATGACAAATCTTGTGTATTCTGCTCTGAACCGGAAACTATCCACCATTTGTTTCTTGATTGCATTGTTGGTAAGCAAGTTGAGTTTACAATGTCTGAAATTTTCAACTGTCATATTGGTTCAGATTTTGAATCTGTAGGGCGCCGGTGGCTCAGGGTGGAAATGGATTAGTGCCCTTCCTACTTTCTTTTCCATATTTTTAAAGCGAATTTGAATTTGATACGGACGTAGTGAATATGAATACGCATCAGACTTACTCGAATATGAATATGGTTCAGATGTGTACACAACTTGGATCGGCTACAAATATCTTACAACTCTCTTGAAAAATAATCCAAAATAAGCTTGATCAAATGGAAAATTTAAGGTCACAGTGATGTCCACTTTGTCGAGATAATCAAAAATAGATATCTAGTTTGTCCAAATCAAAAATCGGTTGTCAAAGTTATAGGTTCTAAAAGAATTCCATTGATACTATTCGTATCCAATTCATATCCGACTCAATTTATAGTACCATATCTGTATCTATATTTGAAAAAATAATACGAATACTATCCATATTCGTATCCGTTTTTGATTCGGATGCTGATTTTGCTGATGATATCCGTATTATTTCGATATGAATACCAGATAACTCTAATTATGCTGTCCTGGATGTGTTCAGTTCTGCCACCGTACCGTGCTATTGAAAAAGTCTGTGTTCAGTTCTGCCACCGTATGGTGCTTATGTAAAATTCGTAATGGTATATGTTTTCAGGGTCGACAGTAAAGGGACTTGCGCGATGTATGGGACGAAATGATCTCTACCATACATCGGTGGAAGATGCTGTGCAGAACACAATCAGAACTTTTGGATCAATGCCTTCTGCTGCTCGATCCAATGAGAGGGTCGACAGACGAGCTGCAATCTCAACTGGACGCCACCAGCTGGTTCAGCCGGCTGTCTGCCCAGCGGACACTTCAGGGAACACTGCTGGGGGAACGCAAGTTACATGATCTGGTGATTTAGGCGGTGTTCTCCTCGAAATGTTCGATGATTCACTGCCGCAGAAAAGTCTATCAACGAATCAAAATTGTTATTCTAGGCGGATTTTTATCCGTCTGTTTAGGGTCTATAATGGTACATATCTGAGTCATCTCTGATAACATATCATCATATGTAGGTGACTATACTAAACCGTCTATGGTGACATGGTTATTACGAACGGGTTGAGCGTCCTACTCGTCTGTGATTACATATCATCACAAACGGCTCACTTTGGTCACCTGTCTATGATGTTAGGTCATCACACAAGGCTTGCATCTACCACCCGTCTGTGATGGTGGTTTTCAGAGGGAATATTTTTGTCGACGATTGGTGAACCGCCGATCTTATGGTAGTCATGAGACAGAGATACTTTTTGTTGGGTAGGGACCCCTAGGGCACAAAGCCAAGCGATCTGACGACAAGGAAACACCCTTTTTATACAGGTTCGGGCCTTCCTCAGGATAACAACCCTACGTCCTGTTCGTATATATTGATCAGAGAATATCTTACAAATGATGTGTATGTTAGTGGCTATCCTAGACCTAATCGGAGGCTATTTCGACTAGTTCCGCGGGGCTCGACTCCTTTGAGGCGGCGGGTCTTCTCATGGGAATAGCTGGGGTTTCTGGATGGCTTCAGACTTCTTGGATCTAATTTGACCTCTTGGGACTTGAAAGATTTGTCCTCCCCCATGGGATTGCTGATCCTTTCATAGGGGGCTCCCCGAGTAGTACCGGACATGGACTTATGCTCGAATATAACTCTGGCTTCCTTAAACATTGGGATTGACTTCCTAGTTTAAGGGGTGTCCTTCCTCCTTACTGGGGGTTACCTTATCTCCTGGGGATCCTTACCAGATATGTATTCTTATTCCAATAGTCCAGGGAATCGTATACGGGTACCTCCTCGTATACGAGATACTATACTATTCATTGTCAAGCCCCCCATCAGTACGTGAAGTGAGGTCATGACTGTTCTGTAGGAAATCTGCCCTTTTTGGGAAGCAACTCTGAGTAGGCAAAATCGAGTACTTTGTTGACAACATCCCCGAGTAGGCACTATCTCTACCGGGTAGTCACGATATCCTTGTCGGGATAAACCTCCGAGTAGTCCAAGGCATTTTCTGGGCTAGCTTGCCTAAGAAGCATCTTTGATTTAATCTGATCCGTCGATCACGGACACGCATTCGCTTGGTAGATTTTTGTGAAACCGAACCGTCGTGGCGGAATTTTCGCGTGGTGATAAATAATCTTTTCTTTTTTTGCGCTACTGTTCGGCTGACGTTAGCCAAAACGTAACGCGCTCGTCGGGGTCGTGGGTTTGCCAGACCGTCATTTTCCCGCGCACGCCGTCTCGCATGCGGGGAAAGCAAATATCCACATTTCATGCGATGGAACAGATCATGTCTTTAACTGTGCTCCAGTCAGGTGAAAAATTGAATCTTTTAGGAGACCGAGAGTTGGTTGATGTTCCAGGAATTTGTCAAGATTCGGCCATCGTCCATGACTAACTGAAACGATTCTGGTCGAGTAACCTCGGCTATCGTATAAGGGCCTTCCCATTTGGGGGAGAGCTTGTTGCTGTGACTCCTGTTCTGAACGAGTCGTAGAACGAGGTCGCTGACTTGGAGAGAGCATTGCTGGATGTGTCGTTCATAGTAACAACGGAGGTCCTGCTGATACTTGGTGGCTTGGAGTAAGGCCTGAGTTCGTTTCTTCTCAAGGAAATTGAGATTGTCCTCTTATTGAGGGGTTTCTTCCTTGTCCGTGTACAGCTCTACCCGTGGTGATTTGAGCGCGAGCTCGCAGGGGAGCATGGCCTCCGCCCCTTAGACAAAAAAGAATGGTATTTCGCCCGTGGCACGGCTGGCAGTTGTCCGAAGTGCCCAAAGGACTTAGGGCAGCTCTCGCACCCATGTCTTTGCATGCGCGGAGAGGCGATCGAAGACGCGGGTCTTCATGCCCTGGAGGAGAAGTCCATTGGCGCGCTCGACCTACCCGTTGCTCTGTGGATGTGCGACCGAGGCGGAGCATATTATGGTACCGAGGCCGATGCAGTACTCGATGAGCTCTGCGTTGGAAAACTGGGTGCCGTTGTCGGTTATAATCCTGCTCGGGATGCCGAATCTGGTCACAACATTCTTCATTATGAACCGCTTGGCAGCCTCCGACGTGATCTGTATAACTGGTTCAGCCTCGATCCATTTAGTGAACATGTCGATTGCGACAAATAGGAACCTGTAGCCCCCAGGCAAAACTAGGAAAGATCCCAGGATATCCAGGCCCCACGCGGCGAAGGGCCATGACAAGGGAATTGTCTGTAATGCTTGGGTGGGCTGGTGAATGCGTCTGCGGTGAAATTGACACTGATGGCATCGCTTCACTAACTCACTCGTGTCACGGAGGACTGTCGGCCAATATAATCCTTGTCTAAAGGCCTTTCCGACCAGGGTTCGGAAAGATGCATGTGCCCCTCACACCCCTCAATGGATCTCCTCGAGTAATTCTGTACCCTATGAAAGGACCGAGGGTGCCGACTAGAGGGGGGGTGAATAGGAGGCTAATTAAAATTACTTCTTATACACCTGTTGAACAGATTAAACCTTAGTTAGAAGCTGGGTTAGCTAACTGTGTAACAGGAGAGCAGCACAGGCAAGGTATTATGTATGATTTAACACTTGGCTGTCACACAGGTGGCTAACACAGGTGAGCTAAAGACTTAGAAATAATATGCAACCTAACTGGCTGTGTAACAGGTAGCTAACACAGGTGAGAGATATGATCAATAGCAACTGAGACACAGCTAAGATAGCACAGGTAAAAAGGAGATCTACAATAGATGATCAGAATGAGTCTAAGATCACACAAACATGCAAGAATAGCAATAACTCTAAGAAATGCAGTAAGTACTCAGAGACAAGATGTTTTTCACCGAAGTTCCTTGCTCTTCTCAGAGAGGTACGTCTCCGTTGGAGAGACTACTCCGAAGAGATAGCCAGCACTGAATCGTGCTTATTCTCCGAGTACCTGACGATCAGGCCCCTTGCTTTGCTTGTGGAAGTCCTTTCGCCTTGCAGCAGGTAGACTCCAGATCACCTTCACAAACTACTGGTTCAGCCACACAAGCTTGGGTGATACCAGTAACTCCTACACCCGTCTAGGAGTAGACACTCCAAGAGTAATAGATTCAGCAGCAACGAATCTTGGAGGAACCAAATACTCTTTTGCTCAAGGACTCTAACTCTCTTAGGAAGGTTTGCTTTTGTTCCGAGTGAAAGAGGCTTGCAACGGTTGAATATGCTTTACTGGTTTGAGTTAGCTTGAATGATTGGTTAAGGTCGAAGACCTCCCCTGGTCCCTATATATAGGGTTCGCAGGAACCCGACCGTTGCACTGTTGCCACGTAGGATTAAGTGAGCCACCGGTGATAGGCACCGGTGACACAGCTACACACTACGTCCAACCTATAACCGGCTCGGGCTGAGGCTGACACAGGTGAACCCTTAACTGACGTAGCAGCACTACTCAGCCCGGTCTTGGCACATGACATGTCCTCAACATACAACTACTCTGATCCCTAATAAGGAGAGAACCTCCGACAGTCTTCTGACTCAGCAGACAAACCATCGCAGTATAGGTCCTTTAGCATTTACAAGCTCTCCCCTGGTACAGAGACGTACCTGAGTCATAGAGCGCCAGACCACCTGTGACACAGCTGTGTCACACCGGTGACTCTAACCCTAGGGTTTTCTACTGCTAGCACTGCAGAGTGTTAACAAAAACCAGTTTCACACTTGTGCAAAACTGTTGACACAGGGCCACTGACCTCAAAGCATCAGTGCCACTGTCCAACACCCTGAGCATTGAGCAAAAGATCCTCCATAGATTATTACTACTTCATCCCTTTTGATAGTACGGGTGTTTCCTATGGACTCAAAGAAACTAGCAAATCTAGGCTTTACCTGCCACCTACTGTATTCACGGCCCTTGACACATCAAGCCACCATCACCTTGCTTGCAACTCCTTGCACAGCACCGGCTTCCTCACAGCTATGACACAACTGCCTAGCACAGCCATTCCTTTGTCCTAGAAACCACCTTTGAACTTTTTGGGTGGTCATCATTCCCTTGATGACCATTCTCCCTGGAACCTGTTTAACCTACTTACACTCATTGTAAACATTAGATCCCAGATTGAGTTGCCATTAACCATCAAAACCACTTAGGGGCCTAGATGCTATTTCACCCTACTTCTGAGGTATACACCGCATGAGCATTCCGTGAGCTCCTCTTCGGTAGAGGACTCTGTCGACCAGGGAGTACATCCTGGAGTGTCGGACAAGCTGCTCAGATAGTGTATCATCCTCAGCATAGTCCGATCGAGAAGGTACCTACGAATGGGCTCTATCCACGAATCCTCAGGATCGAGGGGAGCAATGAGTCAACCCGCCACTCCCCTTGGAGCGTCAAACCTGGTGACATCCTTGAATGGTGCTCTGTTCTAAGGGTGGCCATTCCTTCGTCGATGGATTCGCGAGAAGATATGGACAGCATCAAAATCCTTTCTACAAAGGCTCTGGGTGGACATGGAGATCGTGAGGAAGCCAGGCGGGCAAGACTATCAGCTCGACAGTTATCCTTTCTCGGGATATACCGTACCTCGAGTCCGATGAACTTCTTCTCCAACTTCCTCACCTCCGCTAGGTAAGCCGCCATGTTCAGGTCTATGGTCTGATATTCCTTGGACACTTGTCTCGCTACCAGCTGTGAGTCCCCACTGACGAGTAGGCGATGGATACCAAGTGCAAAAGTGACTCGGAGACCGGCAAGCAAACCCTCATACTCGGCCACGTTATTCGTGGCCGGGAAGTCAATCTGCAGTGCATACTGCAGGCATTCTCCAGTTGGGGAAGTTGAAACTATTCCAGCCCCCGCGCCTTCGTCTTTGTTGAGTCGTCTCTGGTCCGGAGGGGAGACCTGGGCAACCTGTTCTGTTGCCGCTTGATGTAATGTAGGGTTTCCTCAGCACAGGCAGCCTTTTCAGCTAGGTCCATCAACCGTGCCATTGTCTTTGGAGGATGCATGATCAGGTCGTGCGTACACATCTCGTTCTTGCTGCCTTGAACAAAGGCACGGATGAGTCCAAGTCTGTTATTTCAGGGATAGTGTTGCGAACAGCACTAAACCACTTGGTGAACACTCGGAGGGTCTCGTCTGGGCGTTGGACGACTAGGAATAAGTCGTTGTGAGGATCCGGACTTAACTTCCGGACTCTCCCCGTGTATCTCCTCATTAGTCCAGGATCAAGCTGATGAACATAGGTGAATTGATATCACTGCACACATCACGAAACATTTTAGAAACATAAACAATTGAGTTATAGCAGCGATATGACTAAATAAAGTAACTAGGACTTATGTCCCTTACCATTTAGAAACACAGTGGAAAATAAAGCGTAGATGTCTCCATCTCAACCACAGGCAGTCGACGGAGGCCACGTGACCTAAACCTCAGCATTGACGTAGAAGATACCTCATAGTCTTCATCGTCCTCATAGATATCTGAACACGTCCAACAACCAATATGCTCGATGAGTACTTCACGTACTCAGCAAGCCACCTGGCGGCAGATGGTCCTATCATACTACATGCAAGGCTCCAAAGGAAGGCTTTATGGTTTATTTGCGTAAAGCAATCTCTTAATTGAATTACTTATAATAGATTCGAAGGCAGCATTTTGATGTAAATCAGTTCTAATATCAGGGGTGTTTTCAACAGGTGTGGTCCACGACCAACACACTCGAGCAAGGACTCCCGCCTTAGCTCGACCATAGGATTCATCAGCAAAGGGGTAGAGGAAAATAGCAAGAGGGAGAGGGACAGGTCCTTTTCATCAAGAATGAGTCATGTGCTTTCCATAACCGTGGACACGGCTAATCGATTAGTTTTAACTCTGCAGAGTGTGTACACTTTACTCACATGACACAATCTCGTCTTGTTGCCACGGGCCGTCGCCAGCATAGTACACACCCATCAGTGTACCGGCAGGGAGATTGTGACGAGGTCTTTTAGCTAGATCCCCCTCTGATGTGACATGCCCACCGGGTCTGGCTCGGAGTTGAGAGTACGTCCTCACCCTCCGATCCCCCCATCTGTGCCGAGGGTCCTCGTAGCTACGTCCACCCCTTCTGCGGTACGGCAACATCGACACCAAAGGCTGACTAACCTACTTGACCAAGCCAGTGCCCATATAGCATGTGGTTGTACTATTGACACAATTCTCCAATTACATGACTTCGGCCTTATGCGGTACAGACGACAAATGGTTCCTTTAAACCGGCCTTCTGCGGGTAGGCAACCATATGCTCCTTCAACACTGATTCAACTGTCGCCCGCACCATATTAGATGGTAAGTTTCACCCAGAGTAGAATAGGAAGAACAGAGAGAGAGAGGGAAACATCGGGCATCCGGCCCTAGCTCAGCGAGCTCAACAGGTTCCAACAAGGATCATCGATCCGAAATTCATTCCTCCGTAGAGGCAATTCAAAACAACCTAAGTATATACTTTAAGCATGGCTAAGCATTCTCTACTCTATTCAGAATAAAACCTACTAATCTACTCAGGATATCAAGTAAACATGGCGACAAGCGGAAAGGTAAAGGTGTGTCAATCGACACGCTAGCTACTGGATTAAAACAGGATGCATGTTTATAAACAATAAAATATAATGACTTTGAAAGTATAGGATCAACATGATCAAGAAATGGGGCATGCCTTCGTTGACGAGTTGGTCTTCTTCTGCAGGAACTTGACCTTACCCAACTTCGCTACTTCCTATTCGTCACAACATCAATAAAGTGCAAGGCAAATAAATATAAATCCAAATTAAATATCAAATGAAAATACCAGAACAATAGTGCTAGCAGGGTTGGATAGGTGTTAAAGGACAAAGGTGAAGAGATAGGATTGTCGAAAGACAACTAGGAAGGTGTGAGATTATATATCTCAACCAGATAGAGCACATGTACTCGAAAGATGGTCTTCCGGATCAGATCATTCTGGAAAAAGGATAGATTTATGGAGGATAGAATTTGCATGTAAAAGCATTAAAGTTAATCCACATGCGAGATAGAGATAGATATATATGCGACTGGGAACAATATATGGTCGATGACAACAATAGCACAACCATATGATTAAACATGGAAACCCGACATGCTAGTAAGCAAATATGACCCATCGTACTAGTAAACAAGCAAGGTCCTGACATGCTAGTTGGCAAGAAATGATAACAAGCGATATGGCAATCTATATGGACTATCATGCAATACATAATTAGACATCATGTAACAAATTAGATAGACGGCATGAAATAGAGACTAGTCATGGTGTAGCATAAGATAACATATGATCATGCAGTTATAATCTAATAACAATCATTGATAATGCAAATGGTGATTAAACTATATGGCCAAATAACAACTAGCATCGATATGACATGCACCAAACATACATGCAATCTATGACATAACATTAACTCTACTAATGCTATTGTGTGTATACAATGCAGCAATCAACCTACACATACTACACATAACAATAACAATATTTTAGTAAAGAATGATTATTAGCAACATATATGCATATATTATAATTGATACCTAAAGGTTAACCATGTATGTGTGAGTATACACCACCTTATGGAAGTGTAACATAAGATATCAATCTATGCATTCTAGTACTTACATATTATATGACCATCAACTAACAGATGATATGATTAAATAATAATAATTCAGTAAGGGATTATTATTCTAACATGTAGATTGTCAACAATATTAAGTCTAATTATATATATATCTCTATATGCAACTACATGATTATGCCACATAAAGTCATATTGAACATGTGCAACTTAATTGTGTTTAAACAAACAATTAAATTATACACATGAATAAAGTAATGTGTCAACCATTGCTGACGGATTATTATCTAAAACATGGATTAGCCTATGTATATATGCATAAATATATGCACATAGCTGCATCTGTAAATCACATGAAATGCATCGAACAAATATGAGACATGTGTGTGATCTTAACCATATTATACACAGAGGTTAATAACGTGACAAACTATTATGTAACAATCCTTAAATGAACATGAATTAAACTATAGGTGCGTCTAAGATGTGCACGAACATATGCACATTCCACCATACAATATACATTATGCAACAATCAATATTAAAGATAGACATAGGCTAAGCATATGCAATCCTAACTATGTTCAACTAATAATTAGTTAAAACAGGAAGCATCTATATATATAATAACTTTATATTTTGCATAACATCATGTCATACTTCCATTTAAATCTACACATATATACCTTATCATATTATCTACACATGGTGACATGGGAATCATAACATGTTTATTAAACAATCATCATCACGTGTGATTAAAGACACTAACATGCTAGTAAGCAACCTTATGCCATATACAATAATCTATTACTATCTATTATATTTGAGTAGGTGGTGATAGTCATATTATACAAAGATCAACTACCATATGATATGTCATATTAATATTTGCTTAGTAAGATTATGCTTCTACTATTATAGGTTATATGCAATATTAAGTTCGGTTATATATTGTATAACACAATATATGTGAACATACATAAGATCATGCAATATGAATCTTATTAAATATGAACAAATTTATCCGCAATATAAACAAGATTAAACTAACATGTTGAACTACCTCATGTCTACTAACTATTAAAACTGAATTATATTGTATCTGCGTATGTTATATTCAACTATACAAACATGCAACATGTAGCTATATGGATGAATAATCCTAGTATTGAACTAAACATGATTGATCACATGATGAATTCTAAGCATGAACATTACATAAATAGAACCAATGACTATATAAGGACTAAGCATATAAATATATGAAACTATAGTCTAACATAACATGCAATTTAATTTGGTGATCAAATAATGATGAAAAACATTATCGATGAACATAAGGTGATGCGAGTGATTTTGGATAGAGATTAATGGTGGAAAAGAATGGCATAATGTGCCACAAGATGATACAAGATTAACTATATGGGTGGTGGTGACGTTCGCAACACAAAACGGTTGAAATGGATTATAGATTGGTTCTGGACAGACCAGACAGTTTTGGTTGCTGTGTGATGCTCGCTCAACGAAATCGTGATCCGCCAAGTGTGTTAGAAACTAGACATATAGAGGCACAATTCTACCAAAGGGTTTTGGATAATTCTTACTGAGTCAATGGGAAAAGATCAGACAAGTTAGATGTTCTGCAGATTGAATCTGGACATCCGCGGACAGCACGTCTGAGACGGATCAATTCCCGCCAAACGGCTACATGCATCAAGGAGAAAATTTACAGAGGTGTTTATAGATACCTAAGGAATAACTTGACCGAAGGGATTGATGATAGACTCACCGGATCAACTGCAAAGGAGGTGATAATGCCGAGCTACTGTTTCTGTAATCAAATCTGGACATGAACAGCAGCACAAAAAAACTTGATTTCCTGGAGATTGGTCCATTGGATTGCCTTCAAATTTTATGGAGATGATCTTGACAACATTATCCAAGATCCCACCAAATGGATCTTGCAAAGGAGGTCCGAGCTGACAAGGGTGTCATTCCAATCTAGATGCACGCGCAGAAAATCTGGGTGTGTCGCGGGGATTTCGCGGCAATATCCATTTGTAATAGGTTTTGGGGGAGCGCGTATGGAAGATTCAAGCGGGTGCACGCAAGAGGTTTTTACCCAGGTTCAGGCCCTCCAATGGCGGAGGTAATACCCTATGTATTGCTAGCCTTGCGTGAGAAAGATTACAAGAGGTTGAAGATGAAGTCTAAGCCTATCGAAAGAGAATTCAGCCCCTCTGCATGGGGTGCTCTGCCTTACATAGGCTGTACATGTGCCGACTCCGCCAGTCGGCTGTGCTACAGTAACTGCACAAATTAATTGGCGTATTCATTCTGTGTAACCGTCCGAGTAACGCCAGTCTTCAAATAGGCAAAACGCATGTCTTGACTGAGCTGGTAACGTCTGACTTGATGGCACCCGGACGTTGCACCCGTACGGGCCTTACTTGGGCATTTATCCGAGTGGGCCTCCATGGAGCTTTCTGAGCCTGTTGGGCCGACTCGTTGTGCTGGGCCTACCCGGATGGGCTCCCCTCGTCAGTAGCCCCCGAGTGCTTCGAGGTCTCGACACGGATGCCGACTGACGAGCAAGTTGAGTAAGTCACTGGTGGAGAGACCTTGATGGACTCCCATAATACATAAAAAAAGGTTAGATTCATGCTAAGTACTAGGAATTCGGTGATACCCGCACTTTTCGGCTGGGGAAGTTGGCTTGTGGCCTTCCGGGAGGCGTATCATGAATTTCGAGTGAATTCGAAATAGCGCCTGGCATGTCCGAGTGGACCGCTGCCATCTTGTGCCCGTAGGGGGACCGTCTTCGATCTTCAGCTTCGGAACCGAATCCTCGAACTTTGCCGTGAGTCCCAAATCGTTGAGCCATTCTGCGCTGCTGTGGCGTCCGGCTCTGATTCAGGGACCATTTTGCTCCGCTGTGGATGCCAAATTCGTCCTTAGCTTGGGTGTTTGCCGAGTAACCTGTGAACCCTATTGGGTCGGCCATCGGCACCCTTTCGCAGAACCAGTCTGCTTCCGAGTGTGGCGGCTTGTGCTCCTCGGAATCGTTTGATGGAGTCGGTACAATCTCGTGACGTGTCCCAGTGAGCCAAGCCGACTTCAGTCCGACTCGGCTTCCGAGAGTAATTCGACTCGATCGAATCGAACCCGGTCGAATCCGGCTTGTGTCACACGGTCTCGCCTTGACTGTACCCGACGTCGCCTCAGCATTTAATGCGCGCAGTCGGTTGGACAGAGCGCCTGCAGCGTCGCAGCACAATGATTTCGCCTCGAGTCGCGCACGAAGTGTGCCCGAGACATCCGCTGTCGCTGCTCTAATTTCGCGTGACGTCCGAGGCGACGGTTCATCATGACTGCGCCCGAATCACGCGGGCAGCGCGCGCGGGATGGCTGCTGACGTAATGTTCGCTGGTCACGTCGCCTGGGATGTGTAACACCCAAATGTATCGATTAGGGTTTTGCCCTGCATTCATGCATACATGGCATCCTCATCACCACACCTTGCGAACCTTAGTTGTATATTAAACTTTATTTTATAGAATATGTTAATATCTCATCCTCGGTGGGTAATTGTTGCAAACACCAATCAATTTATTTGAAGTATTTCAAATAACAATGTCAAAACACCAATCAACTTATTCGAGGAACTCAAAATAACGAATTCATCAATAAGGGTGGAGGAAGTCATCGAACACTTCGGTGAATCCCCGTCGATGAATTCCCTATTAACCTTCCCCGACACCTTCCTCCTAAGATTGCCCTAAAAACCACATGAAATAATAGCTCGAATAGACTCTCCGAGTGCAAACCCTGAAAGTGTCGAAGAACTAGGGTTTGAAGAACGGACGAGGTAACATGGATGAAAGTTCCCCAAATTTTGGGAATACCCTTGAATATGCAAAGGTTAGCCCCCTGTCAAATTTCAAGATTTTTGGGATAAGTTGAAACCTAGTTTAGTTCGAAACCCTAACTCGAGCCCTAATTGGAAATTGAACTGGATACCCTTTCAAACCAACTCAAAATTGATTCAAACTTTCACAGTAGCTCAAAAATAATGCTTGGAAGGTCTGGTAAAAATTTCAGAATTTTTGGGTAAATATTTGCACATAAAATAATACAAATACCTTCTCTGTGCCATGTAAAAAGAAAAAGAAAAGCATAAAGAAAAAGGGAAAGAGGCCGTGGCCTACTAGGCCGCCCCCCCCGGCCGGCCCATCTTCTCCCGCCGGACCCCCCCTCTCTCCCCTGCCGCGTGGGGCCGCTCTGTTGGTCTCACCCCACGCCTCCCCTCCCTCTGGACCGTGGGGCCCGCCTGTCAGGGCGGCGCCTCCACGTCGCTGCCGCCGAGCGGCCATGGTGGGCGGCGCCCCACTCATCCCGACCGGCCGCCGCCATATTTAAGGCCGGCCCGGTCCGAGCCCCCCCTCTCCTCCCCATTCCGACAGCCCCCCGAGCTCCCCGCGCCCTCTAAACCCTAGCGCCGCCGCCTCCTTCCTCAGCTCCGGCCGCCTCTCCGACGAAGGATTGCCGCCGGCTCTGAGGTTCTCCGCTTCCTATTTTCTTCCCCCGAGCTCCCCCGTCTCCCTCTCTAACTCCCCCTCCTCTTCCCCTCACAGGACCGAGCCCTGAGGAACCCTCCCGCACGAGCTCCAGAGGCGTCGCCGTTCCCTTCGTCGCGCCCCTTCTCTCCGGTCGTCCTCGGCCTCCGCACCACAGCAAAACTACCCCCGGAGGGTGAGCCGCCGCCCCCTTTCTACCCGAATCTACCGAGCTCGAGCGCGCCGGAGTACGCACCTAAACGTCCCTATCGGTGCCTCACGCTGGCGAGAGCGCCGCCGTCGTCCATATGTATACCGTTCCGCGCGGGTTCTGGAATGAGAGTGAGAGGTGAGGGAAGCGGCGAAAGTGGAGAGAGATGAGGACGGAGAGAGTGAGGCCGCGTGGCCCCTTCTAATTGGGCACGCGTGGCTTGGTAGGACCCATAGGTCAATGGGGATGGGTAGGGTTATAGGGTGTGGATCTGTTGTAGGGCTCGCTCGAGTTGTAGTATGCGAGAGTTTCTAGGTTGCCGGTTCAGGGTACGTCCTCGTGGTGCGCTTAGTATTTTAGGTCCGGCCGAAACAGGAAGGTTGGTGTTCGGGGTTAGTGCGCTTTTGGAATCGGCACCTCAGCTCCACATGGCCTAGTCCCCTTGTTTTTAGTAAATACCAGGAGAGATGAGCCACACTACATGTATGCAAATTTATATCCATATAAATTTGTGTGGCGTATCCACCTCCCTGCCAAAGGCCATCACTTTCACACACTATGATTAGGTGACTGAATCAAAATAGTTAGTTATGGTTCTACTATGAACAAGAGGCAATATCTAGGGTGAAGGACGTAGATTATATGTCCGAAGACTATAGATCATTTTTTGAGAGTCCGTAGACCATAGCATTCGCACATCCGTAAGCTCCGTATTTTCGAATCGTAATCTTATAGTCTGAGTCCTGATGTGAGATTTCCTAATGATAAGAGTGAATACCACTTGGATTTATCAGTAATGGCACATAGCATGAAAGGTTACACGTTTGATAGCACCTTTACATCGATCGCACCTTGGTTAAAAAAACCCTCAGTCGACAATTGTAACCCTATTTACTTGGCCTCGTGACTTACATTACTTACGTCACTACGGACACCCTTAAAGCCGTAGCACCTTGGCACACTTGCACGTTTTATCATTCATTGATGCTTATTCACCTAAATCGTATAGTACGTCTCGCAAGTAAAAATGACATGCCATGTGACTACATTATGAGGGGTTGTTCACACCACTTCTTACTAACACCCAAAAGTAAAGATTTGGTAGCAGATTCCTGAATGTTCCATAAACACCGCTCAGCCACCTAGTAAGTGCATATTTAGCATAGCATGATGCCTGCATACAGGCTGGACCTTATGGCTTCGTTTATTTGTCTTCTTTTCCCACGGTACTTTCGCGTCTATTCATCAACATGAGGCTGAAGAGGGAAGAAAATAGACAATCGGCTTCACGACACGAAGACACAGAGCTATTCATCCTACGCAACTCAACGGCAAGAAGATGCTTGTGCATTAGACATTATCATAACTATTGTTAGATCAATGATACTGACGCGTGCTGCTTTATTCTTTCGAGGCTATGTATTGTTTATAATTAGCCATGCTAGGGAAACGTACTAGAGTGGATTTTGGTCACAGAGTGTAATGGAAAAAAACTGGTTGAGTATGATATCGTCGTGTTATGTCAAGGATGGTCCCAAATCAAAATTTCTAAGTCAACTTGGAACATTGATAATAAAGTGAGGATGGAGAGCCCGCGGGTGGGTTGCACGAATGGAAAGGTGGTATTTATTGAAGTGATGGGGCGAACCCGTGTATGAAGTTTGAGTGTGATAACGCCATACCACCGGAGGTGACTTCATCGTGCCACTGTGTTTCCCTTTTACGCGTAGTATGTGGACGTTAGCGGCA